>JAOEHI010008276.1:0-34538 GCA_025447815.1 Percopsis transmontana | reverse complement strand
AATGATAAAAGGTTAATATTTCATGATTGTATAAAGGTAGAGTAATACTCTTATTTTATTTTATTCCGTAGCTCTTAGGGTGTGTTCAAACTGTGTTCACGGCTTACAAGGAGCTACGGTATCGTATATTTGCTTCTAAATAAACAAATTGTGGACCATCAGTATAAGATTTGACCATCATTCAGCCGGGGATGCTACACAGAGCTATCAATCTGTGACAGTGCACAGTGTGAAGCAATACACTAATTAGAATATTTAAAGGATTCGTTTGTGAATTTCGCCAAAAAATAACAACAACCAAAATAATTATATAGTAGCGAATGTCTTCACAACATCTCTCCTGCTGTCAGTGTCAGTTCTCTGGTGTGGAAAGCTCTCTGAGCAGTCCATATGCATTGCAAACAATTTTATATGCCTATGTTGCAGCACTACTTCACATTTAAGGAAGAGTAACAATCATCTCTTATGTGTCTTGTGGCTTCACACACGGACAGTTACACAGATTTAAACCTGCTGGGAGCTACAGCAGTCCAATACTGACTCACTGGAGTGATCGGAAGCATAACTAACTAACCTTGTTCAGGGGTCCATGTAGTTGAGGAGATAATATTTAAACAATATTACACAAGAGGGAGTGCATCATACTAAATATCAGCACATTTGTTTGTTTATTTAATCAAATATTTGGCTCCGCCTGGTACAAAAAACGGTTTTAGTCTCTAGAGCTAGTTTCCCCATTCATGATAACTGTATGGGGGTGAATCTTTCTTTAACTCATCAGTTGAAGTGATATTAATGTTAGTGGGAGTTACTGTAACTTGTGCCACAGTAGCACTTCTGTCAGTTCGGACCAGACGGGATAGCCTTTGTTGCCCTTGCGCATCGATGAGTCTTGAGCACACAACACCCTGTCGCCGGTTTGTGGTTTTTCCCTCCTCGGACCACTGTGAGTAGGTACTCACCACTGCTGACCAGGTGACCCCATAAGCCTTGCCATTTCAGAGATGCTCTGACCCAGTGGCTCAGGTCTCTACTCCTGCCCATTTCTACTGCATCCAACACATTGACTACGAGAACTGACTGTTAGCTTACCATCTAATACTGTATATCCCAGATCTTTACATGTGCCCTTTTTAGGAGACAATCAATATTATTCGCTTCATCTGTGAGTGGTCATAACGTTTTGGCTCATCAGTGTATATGTAGGCCTACAGCAAATTTTGCAAATGTTTTTATAGCCTACTCTTTTCAAAACTGTTGACCTTATGTTTAAAACCTATAAAAGAGTAGCCTACAACAAATATAATTTGTTATAGACTGCATTTTGCTAGATTATACTGTATATACTGTAGAGATTGATTGTCTGAAAATGCTGCCAAATATGCAGCACTCAGAATGTATATTCTGCAACAGCTGATTGAACCGCATGTTACAGTCATATATTGAGCAAAGCCTCCAGAAGTATTTTCAGTATATGTAATAATTTCTGTAATGCTTTAGGACCCAACGGTTACCTCTTACAGGGGTTAGAGGTAAAATCTTCACTGCAGTAAACGACAATAGTTGACAACAACTCGTAATATATTATATTTGTAAATGTTGGAAGTGTCTAATCCTCATGGAGGTGGAAAGGTTTTGAAAAAAAAGTTTAGAAAAAGTGGACTCAGTATTGAATAATGCAATCATAACAAACTGTAAGCCTACACCTAAATGCATAATCTGTATTTCTTTCTTCTATGTGCTTAATCAAGCTGGATATAGTCCATCATAATTTTATGTGTCTGTCCAGATGGGGCTACAGTGTATTTATTTAATGATTGGTTAAAGATCCCGTTGGATTCATCTTTCGAATAAAAGTTACGTGCCTAAGCAAAGCTGCCCTTTTTTGTCATTATTTCTATTAAGGTAAAAAGATAATACCAGTAGGTTATATCAGTAGTCTCATAATCATAATTGTGACCACACAGTCTGTTTACAATGTTTACCAGGGTTATAATGATATAGTATATGCAGGGTTATAATCAGTATGTAGTTATTATTAATAATTGTAATATTGCAATTACTTAAAATGAGCTCCATCGTGATATATGCCCTTTTTACATTTGGGCCCCTGCCCCTGTGGAATCCTCTGCAAGTCCCTGAGCAATAGGATGCCAGGATCTGATTTATTCAGGTGTCTACTTCCAGGACTTGATGGCTACGGTGAAGTCACGTGTTTAGACCAGTTAACCAATCCTAAGCACGGATGTGACACAGCTGACACTGTACAACAACAGACTGTTTATCTCGCAGGCCTGTGTGTTGAGATTGAAACCTAAAACTGGAAAAAACTGCAAATGAAGCGCACTGTGTGGTTATCATGTGATATAAAATTAAATTGAACTCGTCGGTGCGTAGGCTGTCGCGTATACACACGTCTGTTTCGGAGATTTACGATCGCCCAGCCAGCCACCTCCTAGATAGTGGAGAGCAGCTCTCACTATCCTACAATGGCAGTGTCCCTTGTCCAAGCGTGCCGCAGCCTTGCTCTTTCAACGTGGCTACTGTCGTTTTGTTTTGTGCATTTGCTGTGCCTGGACTTCACGGTAGCGGAAAAGGAGGAATGGTACACCGCATTCGTCAACATTTCATATTTAGATCCCGTCACTGCAGAAATCAAAACAGAGAAAACCGAGTGTGGTCGATATGGCGAGCACTCACCAAAGAAAGAAGCTCGGGGGCTGGTTCTGATACCCTCCCACCTACAAGAAAGACAAGGCTGCGACCCCAACGTTAAATTTCCATCTCGGAACAGTGCTTGGGTAGCTTTGATTGCCGCGGGGAGTTGTGAATTTCGAGAGAAAATCCGTAATGCTGCAAGCCACAACGCAACTGCAGTTGTCATATACAATGTGGGCTCCAGCATTGCCAACGACACCATAACAATGCCCCACCAAGGTAAGGGTCTGCAGGGGGTTACTTTGGATCGTCAGCCTTTCAGCTTTGTTACTGTTTAGTAAAAATATTAGTTGTCTTATATTGCGAGTTATATTGCGTGTGTGGTTCAACGACTAAGAGAGAGCTTCCCACATCAAGTGCTCGGATTGCATTTATATAAACAGATTTATAGTTTAAAATAAATTACACTAGTTGTGTTGCGAACTGGGAGGGAGTCACGTTTTCACTTGTTTGCCAGATATGAGAGTCTTTGTCTCAGTTGAAAATTTAAAACAAATAACCCGTGTCAGCCTGTTTATGACAAATGGTTGGCCTATTAAATTGACCAATGGATGAAAGTGACACATCAACAAAACCCTGACTGAGTCATCAATTATTGCTTCATCTCTACATACCTGATACACTTGACAGAATTGAATGGAATCATTTATAGTAACCTATATAGTAAGCATATCACTTTAAAATCTTTAAATTCCAGTATGTTCTATGTTTCTCCTACGTATTCAAATGAATCAGCAGAGGTTTTTGCATGTTTTAGCATGTTTATTTGCAGATTGTGTTCTCGTAAGATATTGTTGAGACAAGCAGATCATTCAATCACCATTCAAGTTTCTTGAATGTCTATCAGAAATACCATTAAGTGGTACTGTTTGGAAAGGAAGTCAGAGAAGTTAATGGTTCAGGTACAATGTCTGTACCCCCCCACTCCTGAGCAGTTTCCTGGAATCCTGCTGTTTAGGGAATGTATCTGCTTAGAAAACACGAGCTGAGTCCCCAGTTCTTTATTAGCCATGTTCTTTTAGTGAGCAAGCCCGAGCTACAAGTACACATCTTCAGGGTCTTGCTCCAAGAGGCCCCTTGTCAGGTTGGGGCCTTATACCATATTACGAGATTTTGCTCTGCCATTCATACCATGACACACTGCATCAGCCGCCAGAATTGTTTTGTCTCAATGTCTCGTGGGGGGGGCCCCCCTTAGATGGTGCATAGCCTCATGTTTATTGAATAGTGTTTAAATCATTCATATCTGATGATTCTTAGTTGAATTTACAGAAATAAACAGAATCACTATATACCGATATCTATATATTCCATTTCAGTGATATAGAAACTAATATATTTTGTGACAGAAGGTTCAGAACGTATCTCCCACCGCTAGCACCTTGTTATTGCATAGGCCTGTTGTAATCCACCTCTAGCCATAAACAAACCATAGAAGGAATATAGTCTATGCCTTCTATGGTTTGTTCATGGCTTTCTTGTTGCAGTATTTGTGGGTCTATTCAATAGACCCACAAATACTGCCACAACAAAGATGAACAGCTTATAAAAATGTCAGATGGAATGACTAGCTGAAAAAAAAGATGAACCATCTTGTCAACAAGGTGAGAAGGGAACATGTATCATTAGGAGGACAAAAGTGGTCAACTGGTAAAGGGAAATACTTAATACTGAAGATTCATGAGAAGCACTGAAAGAATCAAAGTGTCTTCTCTAAAGCAGCAGGGCAATACCAAAGCAGTAGGGTTCTATAGGCCAGAGTTGTCACTACCAAAAACCTATCAGGCTCAGCTTGACCCCACCGATGAGAAGCCATACAAGTATCTTTTGACGGTAACGCAAAAACCTCTGTGTGGACAATTCTATCAGAGATGGCTTTAAATGAAATGCTTGTTTTTTGTATGTTTTTATATCTAAATGCTGCATAGGATAATGTTTTTATGATCAAAAATTAAATTGCAATCATTAAAACTGACATTATAATGTGACACACAGT
Source organism: Percopsis transmontana (assembly GCA_025447815.1). Classification (NCBI taxonomy): domain Eukaryota; kingdom Metazoa; phylum Chordata; class Actinopteri; order Percopsiformes; family Percopsidae; genus Percopsis; species Percopsis transmontana. The sequence continues at coordinate 29,824 of JAOEHI010008276.1, read as the reverse complement.
AGATTTGACAATACAACTGTTATTGTACCTACCCGTATGCTGGCTGTGGGTAACAGGAAGAGATACTTCCTCCCTCACTACCATGGAAAAGCTATGATGTCTTCTGCAACTACAGTGGTACAATTAAAAGGCCTGATTATTATTATTATTATTATTATTATTATTAAAAAAATCTACATTGTGTAGGCTGTAACTTGGATGCTGAATTTACTTAGTCTAATTCATAGCTGTAGAATAATTCTGTCATAAGCAGTGAATAACCATGATCCTCTCTGCAGTAGGCTATGCACGTCTGAGGGCTTTCAAAATGACCTTAATAAGTTAGACCCTTCCAAAATCACATGCTTATTTGCATACTTTAACTCTTTTTTGGCCCAGTGTGACTGGGGGAAAAATGGAGAAACTTTTGAGTTTAGCCCGAGTCTGCCAGTGTCGCTATCACCTTCTTATTTTAGAAGCAGCTATTTTTGTTCTCTCTGCCTGCGTCACATTGAACAGAAGGAATACAGAACGGTTCAGGCTTATGGATGTCTAGATGCCTTTTTTATCCTTTTGTCCTTATTTCTATAATCACTGAAGTATGCCACGCACACGCAGTTTTATGAAATCTAATAATTTTAGCGTCATTTGATGTCTAGTTGCAGAAGTGCAGTTTTCTTGAATGGCTTGACTTCCCTGTGAGGTGTAACACGTTTCTCTTGTCAAAACGTACTTGTCAGTAATTCCCCAGATGGTCATGCTTGATAAAACCATGAATTAACATTGCTCAGGATTGTGTACTTAAGGCTGTCTGACATAAAATAAGCTTACAAAAGGCTAAACCCAAATACATTGGGGTAGACTGTTGCTAATACTATGGACTGACTGAAGACCCAATATAATGTTTAATTCTTAAATATACTGTACGTAATTTTTTTACGGTCATAATGTTTCCTTCATATTTCCAAACCAGACATTAAGATTGTTATTTTGTATTTTGGTATTTGTTAGCAAGTATAAAGAGCCTTTGGTTTACTTGTAGTTGGAGCTTGTTAACTGTAATATAGCACAATTTAAGTTGCATTTAAATTGCATTTTAGTTAAATTTGGAGTGTGATTGTAGGAGGGGGAGCTTTGGCATGAAGACAGGACAAAGCAGGTGTCATATGGGTAGGGATGTTTTACATACAGTACAAAGGTACCAGGCTTTCTTTGAGCATGTGCCTCATCCTGTACACACACTTATTTACAATGCTGCAGGGCCTATTTGTATAGTACAGGCCTAGAATTGAATCATTAGAATGTTACTATCTTGAAAATGTTTGCCCCAGGTCTGCCCAAAACATTTAGGTCACTGGAGGATGTACATGTATGTGTAATTCACTCTGAATAAGACAAATAGATGTTTCAATATAAATATGATAGAAACAATTCAGCTGTTTGCATTTTACAACCTATTACACAAAGGCCATAGTAACACATTGCGCGTGCACATACAACACCCTGCCTCATTCAATCCCAACTCTGGTAGAGGTGTTGGGATTGAATGAGGCAGGGGTGATATAATGGCTTTGGCTCTGTTACAACCTCCATGGGGGGCATTAGGGTATCCCACTGGGCTATGTATCTGGCAGGCTGCCTCAGAGGCCCTGGTGCTGGTGACATGGTAAATAAGCTACTGTTTGGCATGAGGGGTAGAAGTCTCCATGGAAATCGCCTCTATTCCTCTGCACAGCCTCTGCCGTCAACAGACAGCCGAGGGGAAATAATCTAACTGTGTTGTCAAGCTATTAAAGTGTCCCCTAAACGTCAATCTGTGTCTGTTTGGTGGATAACAACATCTCCTTGTTTTGAAGACTAATACTTCCTCTCTGTAGGGTTGAGACACGACAGTCTCTTGTGATACCGTTACTGTGAAATACAAATTACATATACATATACTAAAAGTTACACTTCGGGCCATATCGATAATGTCAATGCAATGTATCCAATGTCACATAAAATATCAGCATCATCAGCATGTATCCATGTTTGTATGAATGAAAAATAACAGATATATTCATGTCAAGGTATGTTTCTTCCTTTTTGTGTTTTGTATGGGTCCTCAGGTACAGGAGACATTGTAGTCATCATGATCCCAGAGCCTAAAGGCAGGGAGATTGTGGCCTTGTTGGAGCGAAAAATCGTTGTTACGCTGCACATCACCATAGGCACCAGGAATCTGCAGAAGTACGTGAGCAGAACGTCGGTGGTTTTTGTCTCCATCTCCTTCATCGTCCTCATGATCATCTCCCTCGCCTGGCTCGTCTTCTACTATATTCAGAGATTCCGCTACGCGAACGCACGAGACCGCAACCAGGTATGGCTGAACATGCCTGAACATGCCTGAACATACCAAACTTACTTTAACCCCTCTTTGAGGGCTTTTATCTACATTCTGCACCCATCTAAATGTGGCGCATGAACACCAATGGTCCCTTTCAGTTTTGACACTAGCTCTAACACTAGCAAGACTGGATTGTCGGAGGCCAAAAATTTGCCTGACAGCCGGATATATAAGTCTCCCTTCTGGCGTGCTGAAACTCCTGTGCAGTACTAGCACCTGCCATCGCTTTGGTTGCTATTACACACATTTTATGGATGGATTCCTTTGACGTTCTTTTGACGTTTGTAATGGCAATTCATCAATATATCATCATGAATGATAACCTTCATGGTGATATATTGATGAATTGCCATTACAAACGGAACTGAAACCATGGGGACAATTGTTTGCGTTTTCAGTTTGAATTATGTTCTACCAGGAATTTAGTCATGTGAGTGACAAGTGCTTCCATTCAATTGTAGACAGCCTTACCAAGTTGACAGTGACTTTAAGCAGTTATGTTATGATGTGATAATATCACATCATATGATATTGTGCAATTGTTTGTTGAGAATCTGTCAATATAAATAGTTACAGGCTTAGTTTTAATTAACTCTTTCAGTATCTTCCCTTGTTAATACCTGACTAATCCAGCTCAACTCCCTGGTATAGCTCTTCTTAACCCATTTATCCATTATTTTAACATGTCTTACTTAAAATTCTTGCACTATTGTTGTCCAAACTAAGATTAAAACTAAGATTAAAGTCATACACAGACATACTATTTCTTTTTGCTCTCAGGAAATATTACAACTTCCCTGTTTGTTGTGATGATAAATTATGTTGACCCAAGCAACAGTTCAGCTCCGTGACTCGTTTTAAATAGTTATTTAGACAGCAGTGATTTTCAATGGCTTCCCAGGAAGGAGATATATCTGGCGTTGGCTGAAGGAGATGGAATTCAAAGTAGAAGACCGTCATTGTTCAATTTTTCAAGGACATGTTGGCTAATGGAAAATTAAGAAATTGCACCAGCCTTATCCTTCAAGCCTGTACAATGTATGTTGTGCTGATGCATTCTGAAATTTCCAACAAACTTTCCCCAATCAAATATTTAATTTTGGCTCATCTGTCTTTCTGACACTGATCCACTCTCATTTTCTCTTTTTGTTTTTTTTGTTGGTTTATTAAAATGTCTTATAGAGACGTCTGGGAGATGCTGCCAAGAAAGCCATTAGCAAGCTTCCAGTGCGGACCATCAAGAAAGGAGACAAGGTATGACTCATAACAATATGTTAGCCTGTATTCTCCTAACTTCTTGCTTATATTTCGGGGCTTAAATTGAAAGAAAAAAATAAACTTCACTGTTTTTTGTATACAAACCTCACCTGCATTATTTTCTCTGCCCCTGATCCAAAGCAAACTCTGACACCTCTGACTACCACTGTAGTTAACTTCCCCATACAAATAATAACAATTTCTCCGCTAAACTCTTTTTGTGTTTCTTTCCCTGTTTTCAGTGAGACAATTGAGAGAATTCCGGTTTAATCTTTGTCCTGTGTTTTAGGAAACAGAGTCTGACTTTGACAACTGTGCAGTGTGCATTGAAGGTTATAAACCTAATGATGTTGTAAGGATATTGCCATGCAGGTAAACTGTGGCTTAAATGACTATCTAATACAAAAATAATGGACATATAATCTCCTATTATCAGTTATTTTTAAGCTATATGTTCAGATTCTAATAATAATAATTAGTAAATGTTGGAAGTTGAATCGTTTTGTTGATTGGATTCATTTATTTCAGGCATATTTTCCATAAGCACTGCGTGGACCCCTGGCTACAAGACCACAGGACATGCCCTATGTGTAAAATGAACATTCTCAAAGCCTTGGGTATACCGGTAAGGCTTACCATCTCATACACATACAGTCAGAAATTCTCTCTTAATGTCGATGGGATGTCCATCTAATAATAATATCTAATCCTTCTCAACACAGCCCAATGCAGACTGTTCAGACGAGATCCCACCCGACTATGAGACTTCTGTAGGGGGTCCTCCTACCAACCCCGTCACCGGGGCAAGCGAGGTCACTATAAACGAGAGCTCGGTGGTGCTGGACCCAGCTGGCAGGGTGGTAGGACTGCACCAGCTCTACCATGACACAGAGCCGGCACTTCAAGCTGGGGAGAGCCTCAACATTGCCAGCAGTGAGTCTGATGGAGGAATCACAACAGGATATACCCTTCAACATACAGTAGAATGGAATGCACAAAGATGGGTAGCTCCTGTCATTATTAGCTCAGTATTTACTCACCTTTAATCCAAAGGTTTCTTTGTTTTTTGTCCCCTCAATGCGCCCCATTTTGCTGGTGCACCCATTGGTTGAAAATGCCCTCCAGAAATAGGGATAGAGTAGCTTTTCTGTCTGCACCAAAAATGATTTTGCTGTTGTTGTTTTTTTTAATCTCCTCGACCCTCACCATTGTCTATGCCTTAGCTGACCTAGGCCTGAATGGTTGAGCCCAAGGCCTAAATTGGGCCAGCAGTCTGTTTTGTTCCCTACTTCAAATTCTCCTGGGCAATGCAGGAGAGTATGATTACTGTTCCCTTTTCAGAAAGTCACAAGCTAACCCAAATGCAATGGCATAGTTTACAGTAAAGGCGAGTGCTGGGTATGTTAACACCTGGCATGTATTAGCTGTCTTTGTCATGCCTCTAAAATAGTTTACAGAGGCAGAAGAGGCTGCCAATGTATTTTCCTGTTTATCAGAGTGAAGTTTTACAGCTCTCAACCGAAACAAACAAAGAAAGGAGGATCAGCTACTCGGCACTCCTGAGTTTTAAGCCGATGTAACTTTTGCAAAACGTTTTTAACACTGATTTCAGTGGACTAAAATTGAGGAGTGTTCCTTTTAAGGCCTAGGAAGCAGTTGCACAGTGAGCAGTAGATAAGAGCGTTGCACTGGCTCAGTAACCTTTACACTGCTCACACGGAGGCCCACAAGCACCATGTCTCTCTTTGCACAGTCACAGCGGAGCGGATGGCCAAGTGACCCCCTGGATGGGTCGCCATGGTTACACACCCCCTTCTTTTCTCTCGCCTTAGTCTTGTGTGTTTGTCCTGCTTGTGTGTGTGCTCTCTTCTCTTTGCTTCATGACACACACACACACACACACACACACACACACCTCTTTTCTAGTCTGAAGGTCTATGAGTTCAGCATATGAGTTTACTACTCCTCCCTTGATTTATTTAATTTAATGATACAAATGGCTACAGAGAGTGAGAGATTGTGTTTTTCCTGTTTACATTGCTCATTTTTCCAAATGTTGCGTTTGAACTTTGATTTGTAGTAATCTAGAAACTAAGCCAGCTGTGTGGATTCTGCTTGTTCTAATATTTCACAGTTTATTGTGTGTGGTCCTCAGCTGCTGCTAATAGAATCTTACCATTTAGCTTTTACGCATACATGACACCCGGTAGCTGCAGTAGTGAATGGAGAAAGGCAGGTCTCTTGTGCGCTCATAAGCTAACAGCTACAGTGTCACTGCCTCACAATTGGTGTGAGGTGAAGAGTCGGATCCGCCAGGCCCTGCTTTTGCTATGGGCTGCCAGTGACCGATTGCCCCGTGACACTGCATCCTCAACGAGGAACGAGGGCTGTCCTTAACTGACTATGTTCCCAACCCATCAGAGCTGGTTTGTTGCTGTAATGTTGGGACAGCTTTTTGGCTGTCTATAATGGCCGCTGACACAAAGCATTTAACCTTTACTTAAATGGTGTTTTAATACAGTAATTTATTCCTAAATTCTGCAGTGTCACCTAAAGGTGGTTGAAAACAACAAAAACGTTATTTAGGTTTTAAACTCTGAGAAGTGGCTAGTAGTCATTTCTGCTCCTTTCCCTACAGCACAGGCTCACACCATTCTCTGCCCCTCCTCTAACAGCCGCCTGCACTTTCATGGACGGTTCAAAATATAAACAGTGGAATAAACAAAACAAACTGGAATATATAAGAAACCAATATTTCTATCTCCCTCAGGTGAGTGCCAGCCCCCGCTCACCAGTCACTCAGACACCTCCCTGATCCTAGCCGTGGAGGTGGGCATGTCCGAGGTAGAGCTGCCAGCTGAGCAGGAGTGTGCCGAGGTCGTATCCTGAGCCAAAAGGAGCCCCGCAAATGGTGCAAGTGGCCGTAGGGGAGGAGGATTGGGACAAGACAAGAAGGGAATGAGGACCCCGGAACCCTGCATGTCTTTGGCCCCCGGTGAAAGAGAAACGGAAGCAATACGATCATTGCAGCACAACATCCCGTTCTGTCTAAGCGTACCTCACCGTCCCTGTGGTTCGACTGCCGTAGTAACCACACAGCCAATCGGAGCACTTACATTTTGCTCCTAGTGAGGGCCATCTATCATTCTATTGTTGTCCCAATAACCTAAATCTTGCCACAGGGGACCACTCGGACACAAGGTTAGCCAAGCCCCCTCACCCCAAATTTAAGGTTTCAACTTAAAATGTTTGATTTGATTTCTTTATATAAGATCACTGCCAACATATTCCAGAATAATTTGTAAACCTAGTTTATATGAAATAAATTGATATGGTAAATGTACAACGTGTAGCAGCAATTTGCGTGTTAAACAGATGGTGTGTATTCCCGCCAGCATTCTTATAACACTTGAATTGAACTGTTCTTGCCTCTTGAAACTTTGTTTTTAAAATGTATTTTAAATCTCTTTTCTCTCTTTGGAATATGTATGCACAACACACTTGCTATGATTTCTAATTGTCAAATGGCACTGTTACTTGTTTGTCGGTTCTGTAACTTGTGTTGTAGGGAGGAAGTAGCTACATATAAGGTAGATTTATATGTTCTGACTTGTTGACAATCATAGCCTGCCGCTGTAATGCTAAGTGATGTCACCCACTGCCCTGTTTTAAGACTGCTGCTGGTTTACTAGCAGAAGTACTGTATGTCAACACATAACATAATCATTTTTAATATTAGGATGTGGAAATGATCAGTACCAGTACCACTGGGGGCAGCGTCAACTTATTTCAACAAGTGGTCTCCGACTCTGTGCCAATCGTTTTCAGTTGTGTTTAAATGTGGTTTATAGCTATTGTTGTCGTTCGGTGTTGTCTAATTCACGGTTTCAAAAGAACTCGGTTTGTCATGACAGCTGACTGTTAACATGCATACTGAGGTTTAAACAGACATTAGCACATTTAGGTTGTGTGTGTGTTATTGAAATTCAGAAGAACCAGTGCATGAAATGGAATCTGGGGGATCATTTAAAAGCCACATCTTACCAAAACATTAGCTCCAGGATAAAAGTATGCATTGCCTGAAAAATGACATGCAAATTAAATATTTTTCTTTCAGACAAGCGATGCCATTGAAATGGCATGTATTTTAGTATGAAGAATTTATTTTTGTAAGAAAATGGATACAAATGTTTACATTGGAGTAGGAAGTGAATTGGTACACTTGCTTTAGAGCCCCCTGCTGATGCAGAATATTTATTTATCCATTTATCCATTAAACTTTTGTGTAGATTAAGTTGGTTATTTTTTCCTTTTTTATATTGAGTTTTGTTCTTCAGTTCTATCTAGTCTATCTAGTCATCTATTTTCATTTCCTCCATTATTCCACATACCATGTTGAGTTGTTAATGTTTGAATATTTGATTATAGATCGCCTTTACATAGAACCTTGTTGTAAATGCCATTTTATGACACGTTCTAGGACTAGGAGATTTGTGGTAGGATTGTTTAAGCGTTCATGGGTATACATACATTTCATAGTCTGTGAGGGTTACAGTAGGTTTGAGGAATGCTGTATGGAAACTCTGGTCATTTCTCTGTCATTTCAAGACAAATTTTACAGCATCGCACAGGGACAATGTGAGAGCAGTTACGGTAAAGTCAACGTGTCCATTTTTTTTTTCCTTTTTATTTCTCCTTGCATTTTGACTCTGTCTCGTTTTTACACTACCACATACACACTTTGTCCATCTGGCCATTTGTTTCGATGAAGATCATATCATAAAGCAATTTAGCTTCAGAAGCACTTATTATTTCCGTACCCTATTAGACAAGTTGTCTAATGTTCCATTTTTAAAATCCAATTAAAGTTGCCTTCCTGTCACAGGAAAACTGTAAACAACTGACTTCTCTTTCCGAAAGGTCATCGTCTCAGTGTTTGTGTCCACTGACTGCGAAAATACTCCACACAGAATATAAAGATACATGTAAATGTAAAATGTACATTAATTTACACAAACTACAAAAACTCAATACAATTAGCATAATGGCATAGTTAGTACTGTATATTTATATTAACATTATAATATAGTTTTCCCTTAAGATGACCTAGAGAGCCTGGCCTCTGTTTTTCCTTCCAAAGTCTTTATACAGTAGTAGTACTTCCTTCATCCTATTAACAAGCCTTCCTTGAATGCACTTTATCAGGAATTTGGAAAAGGGGGATTGCTGAATGACTTCAGAAAGTTTGTTTTTAATACACCGTATAGAGATGAGGGCTATAGTATTGGTGGTAGCACATGGAATGTTAGTTTATGTATACATTTATGATTGAGATCTTTTGCCTATTGGGTAGGGGTGTTTTAACAAAACAATGTAATACTTAAGACAGCATTGCTATTTTGTAAAATAGAGTAGTGTAAATATGTTGAGTGGAGTTGATATACTTTTCCTGTATCATGTTGCACGAGTGACCATAATTGTGTGGTACCATTGGTTTAATTAAAGTTTTTCCAAATTTGATGAAGCTTCTCTGTTTACTCAAGCTCATAAAACAATAATGTTCAGTGTATTCTTGGGCAGGCAGCCACCTGTAATAAATTACCTGTATTGATTTATTTGCCAGTATACAGTGGTATTCTGCCCCCATGGCACTAAAATGTGTTGTTATTCATATATAGCATAAAGGAGGACTTTCACAACCCCACTTGACTATGACTCACCGAGTCTATCAATAATATAGAACAGTATATGTGAACAGTATAAGGGAATACTGTTTGTATGAACAGTATAAGGGAACCACAGGAAGTGATGAAAAGTCAAATAACATTTTAATTTTAAAATATCATCATGGCATTTTACATAGCTCTTAAAATTGTTACAGATACTTGGTGAATAGGGGCAGGAAGTTAGAACTGTATTTAGGACCCCTATGTGAGTTCTAATGTTTCTATAGAATTCCTTATTACAACACTATGGGTCCGATTTAATAACATCCGACTAAAGGGTACTCAATTACGTGTGCAGTCTAAAATATTGCACATGCAAATGTAGTACATGTTACGGGTGATCATCTAAGAATTATTGCGTAAATGACAACAGGTGCAAACACAATGGAGGTGGGAGTATTTAAATGAGGGTTTTGCGTGTTTTAATGGTTTTCGCCATGGAGAGTCGGGAGGGAAAGCAGAGTTGCAAGAAGTGTGGGCATTGCAGGTATTGCGTGACTCCTTGTAACTGGCTCCAAATCAGCACTTAGGTCAGCCAACAGCTCCAAAATGGCAGAAACCTTTCTCTACGTCTCCTTCTCTCAACGATAACAGCAGCCATCTTTGCGCAACCCTTGGCGGTTTGCCCGTTCCTTTCAAACGTATTAAAAACAGATGCTGTTGCAATCACATAAAATTGCTTTTCAGCTTGGTAGATCACATTGCGTGTAGTAAATCAATGTATTTGCATGTTACCCTCCCATTACTTTGCACAATGAAATCGAAACGCCCCAAGGCAAAAGTAGTAAATGAACAGCGGGTGCTATCTTACACTTTTGGAAGACGTCATTCTGCGTGCACACCATTAGTAGATCCGTTTACGTGTTAATTTGCTGGCGATATAAGGTTTGCACACGTTTTTACTCACGCAAATCTTTAGTAAATCTGGCCCAATATGTTATCATATATGAATATAGTGTTGCCACCTACAGGATCTATAGTGTCATTACAGCTCCATCCCAAATACATTAAATTGTTGTTCTGCATTTAGCCAAAGGGAAGCGCTGCATGGTTGAATTCTATTCATTCAGAATTAAACTAATAGTTTGGATTGATACGTCGTCTGTCTTGTTGTGTGCTACAAGGTTAAAATGTCCCTATATTGCACGACAATGACGCAGACGTGTCTATACAGAAGAAGGACTTAGATGAACGATAATTAGATCATATTTAGGGGGCAGGATAGTCTAGTGGTCTGGGTTTTGGACTCCCAGCCGGAAGGAGCCCCAGAGTTAACCTGTAAGCATCCCTGAGCAAGATGCCTAACCCCTATCTGCGGCTACATTTAATAGCACCATGTAATTGTAAGTCGCTTTGGATAAAAGCGTCTCCTAAATGACCTAATTGTAATTTAGCTAACGTAAGGATATTAAGAATCACCCCTAATATCGCCTACAACAAATCGGGGGGGTCGAGGGGGACAGGATGAAGTTAAGGAATGACAAATTAGTCATGACAAAAAAATGATGATAACCGATGTATTTTTCCGAAAATCCGCTATGTTAGCGATTATAACATTACCTACCTTGTTTGGTAACTTTTTAAATAGCTTGTTGGATAGTAACATTAAGTCACCCACTAACACGGCGATAAGCGAAATTATATTAGGCTAATATAATATTGTAGATATACCGTTGGGTTTTGCTCAATATGATGCTAATTGGCAGACCAATGGGCTTGCTGCATTTTAATATCTAAGTAAGAGACGTCCTCTGTCCCCGACGAAACCTAAAATACTATGTGCAGGACGCAAGATAATTCAATAATTATAATATGACCGCGGGGTGAACTATTGCTTTGTGTTGTTGGCCAGATACAATGGCAGAGAAAATAAAAACAGACATAAAATAGTAGTATGCTTTCTTCTGTGTACACATCCTATATAGCTGCAGTCAGTCCTGCAGAACTGTGCCCTCATTAAATTATGGAATAATAAAAAAATAAAAAAAGGCCTATATGTGGAAAAAGGAAGGGAAAAGGAGAGATCTGGGTGCGGGGGGGATCTAAGATTATCTCGTCCCGGGCCCAGGCAGGATTGTCAGATGGCCTGGCCCCATTAATATCTTGAATGGTAGAAATACCTTTATCCTCCCACATTTTGTTAGTGAATAGTTTTCCCCAGAGAAAGGGTGATTATTGTTATATATTGGAGATGATTTGCACCACACACTTTTACATTTTAGGAATTTTTCTGCTCCTCTTAACACTTGTAGCATACAGGTTAAAATGGACTGTAATACAAACAAAATTTTTAGTAGACATACCTAAAAGGAGAAAATCTTTTAACCTTATTGGTGCTATTAACTCTTTTTCTATATTTTTTTATGAAGAAACTCTATCCTCTTCCATTTGGACATGGCAATTCCCCATCTGTCTTTTTGAATTGAAGAGCTGATCTTTATATTGGGTTGTTTGCCGTTCCAAACATACAGTAGAATTGTAATGAGACCAGTTTTTGCCAATATCCTAATGGAGGCGCAGGTGGGATCATTGTGCTGAGAAATTTAATGCGGGGTAAGAGAAAAATTAAAGAGTAATTTGTTTTAGCCACAGAAGATAGGGAAGTACTAACTTTAATACCCAAATAAAGGAACTAATTTGTAACCTTAATCTGGCGAGGGAGAGACCTTAATTTTGTCTGTATTAATTAGCATCAGTGCTGATTTTGGCAGATTAACTTTGTATTTTGCAAGATATCCAAATTGCTCCAGTGTTTTTAAAACATAGGGGAGAATTTGTTGAACATGTCCCATATAAACGAATGTGCCGTCCGCATAAAGTGTTATTGAATATGATGTTGCTCTTATTGTAATATGGAGAGATCTGATGAGAGTTTATAATTAAATGTGCAAGCAGTTTAATAAATATAGTAAAGATTAAGGGAGACAAATGGTCCCCTTATCGTGTGCCCCGTCCTATGTCAAATAGCTCTGAGAAGCCTCCTGTCACACATACATGTGCTAAAGGATTAGCATACATTTTTTAAGTCATATTAATACAGTCATATTGAATTTAAATTCTTTTAGAACCCTTCCAAGCCAAAGATATGGCAATTCAAGATGATCAAATGCCTTTTCAGCCTCTAGAAATAGCAGGCCACAGGCAGGCAGGAATTTATGGTTGCACTCAGTATGTGTAAGAGCCGGCAAATATGATCAGAGGCAAGACGTACCCTGATAAAGCCTGTTTTATCTGGGCTAATTATTTTCCCAACTACTGTTTCCAGTCTACTGGCTAAGACTTTGGAAAATATCTTGAGGTTGGCATTTATCAATGAGATTGGACGGTGATTGACATATTCTAAGTAATCCTTACAGTTAGATATAACTGATCAGGGCTGTGTTTAGGTCTCTGTGTATGTTGTGTTGCTGTGTGATAGGTCATAATGAGCTGCCTCCAGTCGCACACACCACCATGCTGAGGGAGTTCCTAGTCAACATGCAGCAGTCAGGGGGAAATGGTAGAAACCTCGGTAGAAACTGTTACAAAAGCATCGACTGACGTTTTGATGGAAATTTTTGTAGTTTTGTTTTAGAACACAATTCAATTGAACAATCCCTTAAGCTGTTTGTTTTGTCCTTAGGATGAGGGTGAAATTAAAAACCCAGAGAGTTCTGGTTCCCTCATTTTATAGGAGGAACTGTTCGTAAAATGAGGATGTGACTATTGGAAAGGGAGCACAACAGTCCATACCCGTTTAGAACACAAACACAAACATCGAAGCCCCTATGAGTGAAAAAGTCATGTGTGAAAACCCCATCTGTTATCTGTTATTAAGTGTGGTGAGCAGGGTAATGCACGAGTAGGGCTTATTTGGAGCTATGGTGACATACAAACTCTATGTCGGTTAGTGAAAGGAAAAACCCACAACAACCAAAGCGGTATGAAACTTTGTGTGCTGTCAGTTCATGAAACCCACATAGAAATAAACATGGCCTATTTTTTGGGGACCTGGAAAGGTTTTAAATAGGATGTTAAACAACCGATTATGCCTACTAGCCTTTATTTGTCTTGTAAAACAATTCCTCTTTTTCTTAAGTCCGTTTAGGTTGAACAGTCAACTTTAAATTTCCTGTCTAACACCCGAGTTATTTCAGGTCAGTGCATGGTCGAGGAGCGTTTGAAATGTGCTTGTATTCTACACTTCAAAAAGTGTATAGAAAACATGTGGCCCATATAGTCTGTTGCACACAATCAACGATTTGATTTAGTCATAACTCTCAACTACAATATTAGGCCTGTGTCTTTTATAAAGTTTTTTTAAAGAGATACAATGCAATGCAGGGAAAACAATACAAGGCGTTATCTTTAAATGTTTTCATTCATGTTGTCTTTGAAACGCTTGTGTTTTCGCCTCCCACAAGGTGACGTCACGTAAAAAGTCGGTGACGCGCAGTTTATTGGGCGACTGCTGTGCAGGGAAAGACTGTGGGTTTATGTTTAGCATTTGTGAGATCGCTTTTGGAAAGTATTTAATGCTTAACGAAGTGGAGGTGTAACACAAATGGAAAACCATGTAGATTGTTATGATGGATGTAGATAGATAGGTCGTCACGGCATATTGTTTTTGCGCAGCTAACCGCGTCGTTGTAGAATCGCACCTGCCTCTGCTGAGGCAACAAAGACTGGTTCGAGCGATGCTCAGCAGGACAACAACACACGCTGCGTAGAAACCCAAATAATCTGGTTGGTTAAAGTCAGATAGAAGGCTGTTCGTGTATAGAAGGTCGTATACAATCGTTAAATTCAAAGGGCGGCGTTTGACAACAGTCGCAGGCAAATCCTTGCCTGGCAGTTTGGAAAGGGAAACGCTTCGTGTACCCCGTTTGTAGTACGATTTTTAATAAACATTGGAATAGACTGTTCAAGAGGCGCTTTCTCTAGGAACCAAATACACCATTACTACTATAGTCCTATGTCCTATAGCGCACAGTGCCTATATTTAACTTGCGTTAATAGCATCATAACATCGGGTATTCCAGTTTAAAACATTTGGGCTAATAGTTGTCGTTGGGCTCGTATCTGCTCAATGCACCCATAACAACATAAACCAGAATATGTGGATCAATCCAGAAGAGGTTTTGTTGGCGGGTGCTTTATGGATAACCGAACGAGCAAATCCTTACTTCATCCTGCAGAAACGGAAGGGCCATGGGGACGGTGGAGGAGGGCTAGCGGGTAGGTCCTTATCAATCCTTTCTCACTTTACTGTATGTGACCTATTATCAATGGCATTGTGTAGCAGTGCATCATATTTTCCTCTCCCCAGCGGAGGAGATTTAATCGGAATGTTGCTGTGGTGAGTTAGTAGGCTACAGATGGAGCGCATTGCCTATAGGTCACAATAGTGGCACATGCAGATCGTATTCATCTGTTAATAACCAAGCGGTCATATGGTCAGTGACAGTGTATGTACGGTGATGTCCTTAAATTCGTCTAATCTGTTTACAATAGAAGTGATTTCTAGGTTGTGTCTTTTGATCGGCACTTGTGACTAAAACAACATGCACGTATGCCAGGTATTGCTACAGAGATAGGCGTCAGGTGATATATCGGTCTAGACACAGAGCCAAGACAGCTGGCAAGTAGTGACGACCCCCAAAAGCACTCTGAACACACGTAGCCTACCAATAAACCATTCTGGAGAGTCATAAGGTCCATTGTTGCTCAATCATGCTGAATCATTCCCCTTCCTGTCTTGTTTGTCTTCCCCTATATCTCTCCAAAATGGGCCAAGCACTAGGGGATACAGGAGGTTATGGGATCACTAGCCTACCTACGGTTCATAGGTCAGAACCTCTGCTATACTTTATTCCATACAAGTCATTAGGAATGGGTTCATCACCCCTGACCTGAATTTAGTTTGTAAATATTTGGCAGTGCTGGACAGGTGTGATAGGACACGGTCTCAAGATTATTAGATAGGTGCAGTTAATGCCTGGAGACCGAACAAATACACAAACATGTGAGCTGGTGGTACTGTTTGTTTACATTTGAATGTATCCATAAAACCTATGTCAGGCATTGGTATTGGTTGTTTGTATACTACAGTATATGCACTTTAAAAATGTATGAACAAATGTGATTTGTCAAAGTTTAGCATTAGTATTATGTCTACAGTTTTTCAATGAGCGATTCTTCATCATACCAACAGTTATGTCTCATAGCCTACATCTCTCAGTAATGTATAGCCTATATATGTCTATAGTAAGTGCTCTGAGTGGTGCTAAAGGGTGATGTCATTGTTATATAAATGCCGTGCCAACTTCACGCCATGTGCCAGCTGGCACTGAGAACCCAGAGACACTGGCACTGCCCAGAAGCAGTTGCCGTTGGTGGGGGTGATGTAAGCAGCACCAGCATAATGTTACTTAGGCAGGCATCTCACTGGGCCAAAAACGGAGTTAGCACATGTAAAGACTTGGTTCCAAACCCAATCTTGAAATGTAGCCTATAGGAATAGTGGCAAATTGCTGTTTGATGCTACATTTACAGGCCTATTAGTGGTTAACATTGACAAGTTTTTCGGGATGCTACCTCTAATTAACTTGACTAGACTTCCATAGTAGTTACTGCAATAGTAAAACATCAAAAAAGGCATGAAAAGAAATGTATATATTTGGATTTAAACAGATGGGTACTATGTTATGTGCTGGTAGAGAATGGCAATGTAATGAAGTTTGGACAGGAACCACAGTGTGTATATAGCCTAGTTTTATATCTCTCTGTCATTGCTCATGCTTTTAAAAACATAATGGACCCTGTGAACCATTTGAATCAGATCTATACAAATACTCTTAAGGCATAAACAAGGCATAGGTAGGCCTGGCTGTCCCTGTTCAGAACATCGTCACAGGCTCTACCCTTAGAATTTGCTGTGATTTGCTGAATTATTGAACTTAACCCAAGATTTCTCTCATAGTACACACCTAGCAGAACATTGCATACAATACAGAGTCTTCTGAGCTTTCATTCATATTCAAACATATAGTTCAATAGTACTTACTACCAATCACACCAAGGCTGTTTTGTGTAATCTTTCATTCTTGAATGGGCATGTTGCTCCTGTACTAAACTGACTATATTTTTGCACAATAGAGATGCATGTTCATACATGAGTCTCTGTTTTTTTTATTTTATTTTAACAGAGCATTGGGATTTTATCTCTTTACTTTTGTCTTGTTGTTGACCCAGAAAATGTGTGTGATTGGACAGCAGGAAAACAGTAGACTTACTGATGCAGTGAAACCTGAACAAGGTCAGCACATGACCAGCTCTTGGTTATCTGATACAGCATTGATTGATTTTTGTTTTTAAGACAAAGCAGAGATTATGGGCCCTTCTGTGCTCAGTGAAAACACAATGAGCCTTCTGAGATGCATACTATGGACCTAAGTAGATAAATTACTGAATGATAAAAAGTATTTTCTCAGTCATTTTTCCTCCCTGAAACTAAATTTAGAGATAGTGATAGGTTGTATCTTGACCTCTGATGTCGACCTTGCTTCTCTAGAGGTAACGAGCATGCTATTTGGCTAGAGCAAACTGTATGTTGCTCATCCTCCCACCCCCTCTGTAAAAAAAAAAAAGAAAAAGGAAACATTTCTTTTTACAGTAGCATGGTTTCTGTGCAACTCATGCTGTTGTTGTCTGGCGAGGGAAGTGGTTTAAGCAAGGGTAGCTGACAGAAAAGGAAAACACGATAAAATAGACCGTAGACTGTATTGTTTCCCTCAAGTTAACTCGGTTGTTCCCTCAAGTTAAGTGCGGTTGCTGATAGTCACACAATGACTGGGTCCCATCCTTATTGTCATGCTTGGGACATTTTTTTAGAACAAAATGTCCCCCAATTAAAACAAGTAACGAATTTGTAATTCGTATGCAGTGAAACACCTACTATTATATTAGAAACGCACAGAAATAATACAAGTAAATGTAGGACACCAGTTGGCTAATTGGTTTAATTCCCTCATGAGTGTGCTCGTTACAGACATCTGGGGAAGGTCAACATGACCAGATTAAGTTCTGAATGCTTTTGGTTTTCAGTGTGATATTACTCTGCCAAGCAGAACAAAAGTCGATTCCCACCCTATGGTGGTCACCTTTCTTGTGTGTAACACCTGTGCTTCTGGTGTTAAGCCACATCTCATACACAGTGGGCTTCACAGTCTGGTACACATGACATTTTAAACCTATGGATTTCACAATAGCCTAGATATCTAGGTGTACTTCAACACATACTGTAAACGGGAAGTGTTTATAATTTTTAATGTTTTAAAATTACTTTCAAAATAGGAACTTAAGTGTCATCGTTCAAAGTTAATGTATTTGTATGAAACATTCCAAATAAAAAACACAATGGTCTGATGAAATGTATGTTTATTTATGAATGTATGATTTAGGGCACAGGACACCCTCGTGTACTGTGCCAGAGATATTATAGAAGAGACAGACCACTTGAATCCTGAATAGAACACTATGGGAGAAGTCCGTAATCCATCACCAAAGATGGCGGTTGTATGCGCATATCCTGCCCCTCCTCCCAAAGAGCCAATTGTCTGCTTTATAACGGCCAAACCGAGAAACCTATTAAGCCGATCGTGTGGTTGCACTGACCTTGCGCATGCGTAGTAGAAGTATAACCTGTGAGGGGGAAAAAAAGCTTATTAAACCTTATTTTGGGGAAAAGTCCCCAAACCTTTTTTTTAGGCGTTGTTTAGGCATTGAAAGTGCAGTTATGGCTCTCTCCCCATTTATATAGATAGGGGCCTGGTTTTGTTCCCCCGAAATAACTGCCCGCAGGCTGCCGAGTGGCCACCCTTGCCTATAATGACATTGACTGTGCTGTGCCCAATATTTCATTTTAACTAATGTTCTTTTAAACTAGGCAGAAGTACTAGCAGAATATCCTACATGTTAAATTCTTGTGTACTAGCCTGTATGCTGACTAGAGTAATTGAACTAAGCCACTGTTATCAGGAAACTTAAATGCACCGCTATGGATCAAACATGTGAGCTCATTCAGAGTAATGACACTTAATACGTTTATGATTTAGAACTCCTACCTGCAGTAGGCCTAAAGGTTTAGGCGAAATGTCAGTTTACTCACACATTGGAGATATTGAGCGGGAAATTCCTCTGGCCATAAGTTAACACAAAATGTAAAGGGAACTTTAAATTTAAAATTTTAATTTAAATCAAAATTCCCCATGGTGGTAATTTTATGACGCATATTTGTTCTGATTGGGCTACCATATATTTCAACTGTTGCTGTGGTCATTTTGTTAACATGGAGAAACTGTTACTCATCATAACCTTATGTGTGTTACAGGAATGAAGTTTCAATCTTGTGATCCTAAACTAATAAGGAAACTCCCAATAACACCCAGTTCTTTGTTTTTAGATAACATAGCTTGGGATTGTGTGATCTGATCAGCATTTGTTGACAGGCATAAATAGAAAATTGAGAATTTTTATATGCCAGTAAATACATATTAAAGTAAATTCATATTACAGTAGCTTAATTTAGTCTTAACCCATATTCTGTGGCAAATTCATGTATATCAAATCTCTGACATAGAAGAAGGAATATTGACACTTGTTGCTTCTAGATTAACAAAGTTACAGTTTTATCTTATGCTCTCAGCTATCTCTGAGCATAAAACGGTTCTTAGCAAGCATTAATGCACTGACTTGTACAGTATCTCACTGTGCCATTGATGATGACATGTAAATAAGGGATATATTTGGATTAGTTCAGTTCTCTGTATTTATTTTTTAAGTCAGGACAATTCTTCCTACTATCAGTGTATTGACTTTCCTCAGCGTTGTTCTCTACCTCTTATAATATTTTATCTGGGCCTTGCCTACAGGTTTGCTGGTAGGGACCCTGGATGTGGTTCTGGACTCCAGCGCTCGAGTGGCTCCTTACAGGATCCTGTACCAGACGCCTGACTCCATAGTGTACTGGATAATTGCTCATGGTATGTAACCCCAAAATGTTCTGCACACTAAAGTTGACCGTTTAAAGTAAGGGTGGCACTTACAGATCCATAACTGTTTTTTTTTTTCTTTCTGGTAAACAGCCTGCATTTTGGCTCTTTGTCAATCCCACACATTACTAGTGGACATGACATCCTTACATCCTGCCTTCTCACTAAGCATTATGTTATATGTTAATGCTGTCTAGTGGCAATATTAAGGGTGTTTTCACACCTACCTTGTTTAGTCCGGACCTTTTAGACTTTGGTCCGTTTGGTTTGTAGACGCACACCCGTCTACAAACCAGTCAATGTCAAGTATAGGGAGATGCAGCTCACATAGATGCAATGTGAAACCATAACTAACCAGATCGAATGTAACAAAAACATAAACCTTGGTCTGGACTTTCGACGAAATTAGTGTCATCCGCACCGTACGGAGACCGTCCGCAGAAGTATACTTGGGCCTTAATTGTGAGGGTGGCACAAATTGTCTGCTGTTGTGTGTAGGGGTATTTTTAGAAGTAGTTTTTTTTTTTTCTACTTCTAAATGCAGTTAGCAGTGCCCCGTCCCTCACAGAAATGGAAGACGACAGAAGAATAGGCTGTACTTGAAATGGTAATGGCTGCCTTTGCCTCTCTCTCTCTCGCTCTCCACCCCTCCCAGCTCTTCAGCATGAGCAGGCAGATAGAGGGAGAGAGAGGGGAGTCTGGCAGGCATGGCTAATGCAGTGGAGGTTTGAGACAGGCCTGTTTACAGGGGATATTGATCAAGGATGATGGTTTACAGTGCAGCCATCACTGTTATTTGTGTGGCAAAATCATATGAACAGGAAATGCAAAATATGTATTTATACCAGTGATATTAGAGAATAATTTAAGTATGTAAAATGGACTTATGGAAATATTCATAGAAATGGCAAAATGATATAAAAATGATATATAAAATATAAATATTAAAATGTATAGATTTGTGTGGTTATACATCTTGAAGATTCCAATGCGTTACAAATAGGGGATTACAATTTGAATGTCCGGTGGGCGTTAACGTTAAGGCTAGTTATTTGCCTGCCTGCCTTTTTTTTTTTTTTTCAATCCACACTCTTTCCATCCATTATCCTCTTCTTTGCCCTGCCCTCCTCCTCCAGGGACCTCCCGTAAAGAGATCACGGAGCACTGGGAGTGGTTGGAACACAACCTCCTGCAGACTCTCTCTATCTTTGAGAACGAGAATGACATTACTACGTTTGTCAAGGGAAAGGTCCAGGTATAATAACAATTTAGCCTTAATTTTTAAACAAATTGTAAAAATGCCGGTGTCAAGGTATTTCATTTTATTTACTGTATAGCCTATGCATGATTTAAATACTTGAGTTGACTGACATTTTATATTCAGGTTTTTGAAAAATGTAGAGTAAAACCATTAAAAATAAATGTTGCCATTTTAATAGGCTACAGTATAGGCTACCCCAAGTCAGTATTTCAGTCAGCATAACTGAAACACCAACCGACACATCTACAGTATTTACATTTCATAATCCAAACCCCCTTTTTGCCCCCACCCTTCTCTTCAGGGCATCATAGCAGAGTACAACAAGAACAATGACGTGAAGGAGGACGACGACACAGACAAGTTCAAGGAGGCCATTTCTAAGTTCCGTAAGCTGTTTGGCATGCCCGAGGAGGAGAAGCTGGTCAACTACTACTCCTGTAGCTACTGGAAGGGCAAGGTGCCCCGGCAGGGCTGGCTCTACCTCAGCATCAACCACCTCTGTTTCTACTCCTACCTGCTAGGGAAAGAGGGTAGGACATACCAGCCTTCATATACTTAATGTTTTTTTTCTTAATGTGTATTGGGCTGGTGATGGTGGTACGCTGCCATTTTACTTTAGGCAAGAATAATAGCAGAACTGTGGTACGCTCTTCGATGGTTAAGACCCTAGTATTTCTATACTTTATCCCTTATCTCTGTTCTAGTTCTGTGCGGTGACACCATTTCCCACTAGCGATGTGTGATGGTATCTGATTAACCATTAAGACCAATCCGTACTGAAAGTGCTGAATCAAGAAACAAAACAATGCATTAATTACAATGTGGCCACAAGGGAGAACACGTTAGCTTCACATTAGCAATGCTCCACCAACCGCATTCTAATGAACAATAGGACGCTCTGGCTTATATAGTTCTGAGATTCAAAATAACCTCTCACAGGTAAGGTGACCATTCATTGGCTGGAGGTGTGTCCACTGAGGCTTGTGGGAGGAAAATACTAAGGCACACCTCTAGGGAGAGACAATGAATTTAGCGTAGGTAGGCTAAGGGGGGGGTTGGTAACAGGTAACAAATGTTAATTTAAACTGAATGAAGAAAGCAGCCACACAAAGAGGTTGAGTGGGGATTCAGCCTGTTCTGGGACACAGGAAAACAGACAGACAATAGATACAATAGGTCAAGTGACAAGATCACATAGAAATGCAAAGACTGAAATCTGCTGTCTGAGCCTGGAGTGATTATGTGCTTCTGTCATGCAAAAACATACATTCCTGGCTTTGTCTAGCTGTAGGCTTCTGCCTTGACTTGCTATTAAACTCAATTAAATATTAAATAATATCTCAATTCTAATTCCTTCATGTGTCATGTTGCACAGAAACGAGTCTGTTCTATACCAATCTCAAGGTCTTCCTCTGGCGTAATGTGTCTCTCCTTCACACCTCTCCCAGCTAAGCTGGTGGTGCGCTGGGCAGACATCACCCAGCTGGAGAAGAGTGCTACCCTACTGCTGCCTAATGGGATCAAAGTCAGCACGCGCACCAGCGAGCACGTCTTCTCCGTCTTCCTCAACATCAACGAGACCTTCAAGTTGGCGGAGCAGCTGGCCAACATCGCCATGCGCCAGCTCCTGGACAACAAAGGCTTTGAACAGGACCGCTCCCTGCCCAAGCTGAAGAGGAAGTCCCCCAAAAAGGTGTCCGCTCTCAAAAGGTAAGCAGTGAAATGCCGCTGTGTTAGTTTCAGTATATAGTTTCAACATTAAAGGTACACTCCTTGATTACATTATGGCGCCCCCAGAACCTCACGTTTCATTAGGCCTGCTCACTGTTTATGTTTGAGGTACGATTGTGTGCAAAAGTGCATGTGGCTGTAGGGAGAGGGGTAGTTCACATGTAAGCCTACGAGTTCTGTAGGGGGAGGAGTAGAGAGGACTGTGAGCCACTCAGCGAGAGGCATACTGTGTGAGTTTCAAACCAAAACGTTTTGACCTCCAGTTTCAACCACTACATGTAAATGTAATAGCTGGCGGTTTGAAACGGTGGGAAGAAATGCCACAGAGGTTGTCTTGTGATTCAGGAGTTCTTCATTCAGCACATTCTTTTCAGACAGAATGGCATAATAATGCCCTGGGGACTGTGTAGCAGTCACTCATAATACACTCCTCCAATAATGGTATTTTGTACTGTGCGGCAACTACTGTGCTTTATATTGGGCCTATATTTTAAAGGTAATGTGTTACAGTGTATGCCTCATACCATAGCAACATTCACACTGCTAACCCGCCATGGCTTTGGTCCTGCCAGGGATCTGGATGCTAGGGCTAAGAGTGAGCGCTACCGGGCCCTGTTCCGTCTACCCAAGGATGAGAAACTGGACGGGCACACGGACTGCACCCTGTGGACCCCCTTCAACAAGATGCACATCCTGGGGCAGATGTTCGTCTCCACTAACTATATCTGCTTCACCAGCAAGGAGGAGACGCTGTGCAGCCTCATCATTCCCCTCCGAGAGGTACGCTGGTTGGTTTACTACCAAGGGAAACGTAATTCAATATTGAGAAGAAAACGAATGTACTTTTGGATGCATAACACACTGAAACACACTGAAATGAATAAGCGAGGTTGGCAAGCAGTACAGCGTGAAAATGGCACCTGGGTTAACAATATAAACAATAAACAATATAATTATCAATAATTATCAATATAAACACAACGAGACTGCAGCCATTAAATTCAGTAGCTATATAGTTTTTACAGGGCCCCAAATACACTTATAATATTCTGGATTAACGTCATTATTTTGATATAACATCTCCTGCTAGGTACTATTAATTCAAAGGATTGAAATGATTGTGAAATAGTATTGCCTATTTGCAAATGAGCCTCAAACATTTAGTTAATATTTCTTCCCGACTGTGCGAATGTGTTTCCCAGGTGACCATTGTGGAAAAGGCTGACAGCTCCAATGTGTTGCCCAGCCCCCTGTCCATCAGCACCAAGAATCGCATGACCTTCCTGTTTGCTAACCTCAAGGACCGAGACTTCCTGGTCCAGAGGATCTCTGACTTCCTGCAGCAGACGACCTCTAAGATCTATCTGGAAAGAGAGCTAACAGGCAGCCTTAACAGCTCTGATGATGAGGTAAGGCTGCCGTCTTTCTGTAAGTCGTTTTGGTGATTATAACTGCTAGTATAAGTATGGTATTTTTTAATTGAAATATTTTTCTTGGTTAATTGCAATTGGTGTTATGGGTGGTACTTAAACCGTATGTTTCTCTTCCTATTAGCTCAAGTCTTCTCATTCTTTAGTATTCTTTAGTCAAACTTGCTCTCAACAACTTGGTGAATAGTTGTAGGTGTGACTAACGACCTTCCATCCCCCACCCCACCCCACTGCTGAGTTTCAAACAATGAACCACTGCGGTGGTCATATTTCAAATGATTAACAGCGCCTTATTTCACACAGTAGTTTAGTGGCGTCCGCTCCAAAGCGGCCAAGGGCAGTGAGAATGTTTTAATGTACCTATCAGGTGTATTCCCAGGGCTCCCTGCTCTCCAGCAGCCCACAGCGCAGCCTGGGGTCCGAGGGCGAGCGTCAGTTCAACCTCAACGACAGCAGCATCCCCACGGCAACACAGGCTCTCATGACCATGTACCGCCGCCGATCACCTGAGGAATTTAACCCCAAACTGGTGAGTTTAATGCAGTAGATTTAGAATTACAAAAAAAAAAAAAAAACACAACATAATTCTGTTAACTGTGACACAGTCCGTTGGCTGTTAATGTCGCGTTTCAAGGACTTTGAAGTTGATGTGTTTGGGTGTACCAATCCTTAACAAAAGCAGAAGACTTGAAATTATTTTTACTTTTTGCCTAGTTTCTTCAAAATGGGATATTGAAATGTCTGCAATGCATTTCCAAGTGAAACCAAAAGGGATGCTACAAATGCTAGGCTACCAGTGTCTTGTAGCCTTGCATGTTAACAAGAGATCTCAGCAAGCTTTTGCTTAAAATTTAGTTGAGTTCTTCAATCTGACTTTGTGTGTGTGTGTGTGTGTGTGTGTGTGTATGTGTGTGTTGCTTGGATAAAAGGGGCCGCATTGCACATCTGGAACGAGAGCGAACAGGCAGCCTTAACAGCTCTGATGATGAGGTAAGGCTGCCGCACTGCATTATCTACTGCAGTCTTTCTGTAAGTCCTTTTGGTGATTATAACTGAGTATGGTATTTTGTTTAATAGAAATATTTTGTATCGCAATTGGTGTTATGGGTGGTACTGTATATTTGTATGCTGTTATGTACCGTAATAGTAATGGCAGTTATAATCACCAAAACGACTTACAGAAAGACTGCAGTAGATAATGCAGTGCGGCAGCCTTACCTCATCATCAGAGCTGTTAAGGCTGCCTGTTAGCTCCCTTTCCAGATGTGCAATGCACAACATAAAAATTGGGCTGCGTGAAAATAATTATTACTGACAATACCATTTATAGATTTGTTTCTCCAAGGCAGTGTATAAATAATTAGTTTCATTATCTACCCCAATACCTGGCTTATAAACCGTGGTTAGTGTGGCCACAATGGCCGAAACCAGGTCTTGAATGATTAGGTTTAGTACGGTCCAGGCTGTGGAATTAGTTAGGATTTGGAATTAACAACACACAAGAGGCTAGTGGGATAATCAGACTCAGATATCGTTGTGTTTTTTTTTCTCCTTCTTTCTCCCAGGCTAAGGAGTTTCTGAAGGAACAAGCGTGGAAGAATCACTTCACAGAGTTCGGACAGGGAGTGTGTATGTACCGCACTGAGAAAACCAAGGAGCTCGTCCTCCAAGGCATCCCTGAAAACATGAGAGGAGAGCTGTGGCTCCTCTTCTCGGGTGAGCCAACATTCAAGGACATTGATTCCATTCTGAAAGACTGTTACTGTACCTACCTCTGCCTTACAGCCATGTGACCAGTTGTTTTCAAACATAGTGAGCTGTGGCAGAAATGTAGGGTTTTCGAAGTGCTAAACTTTTTTAACATTCAATGAAATTAAATAAAAACACAAATACTCAGTGTTACATTTAGAACAGTGTTTCCTAAACAATAGTAAATTGTGAATATGTAGAGTGACGGAACCCAAACTGGAGCAGGGCTAAACCCAATTTCTGTCTCTCTGTGTGTTTTGGATTTGTAGTGTACTGCAAACTGAAGTAGATTCTCATTAAAAATACATCAGTGCTTAATTATATTTAGCAATCCTCCCTCTAGTGAGGGAGTCAGTATGTGACACACATATTCCCAGAGGGTGAATCATTAAAAAAGGGGAGTTACACTTCAAGCACCAGTTTTTCTTGTTTAAATACTGAGGGCTTATTACAGTTGGGTTATACATGGTCCTTTCCCCTAGTGACCTACTTACCTCACACTGAATCCTACAACTGTTGTCATCTAAACGGCCGCCTCCTCTAGAGTCACGCAGTGTTGTCTCATACAAGTAAACAAGAAACTAGTTCAACTGGCACATTTTGGCGCATGTTACGCTCACAATCTAGGTATATGGAACACCCACTCGATGAACCACCTTTAATAACATACCTAGGTTAGGTTAATTTATTTTTTCTGCACAATTTTATTAAACAAAACACAGGGATAACAATGGCACAGACTTTAAAGCGCAGTTCGAACATTTTATGAATAAACAAAAAGAAAAAGCCTGAACCTGTAGGAGATGACAGGATCCCATTTGCATATCTATGGAACCTCTCAAAGTATATTTTATTTTCTGTAGTTTAATAAAGAACATAACATATCTTATCCACTGAGAGATAGAGAGACTCTTAACAGACTTCCATTGTAATAATAGATAGCATCTAGCAAGCAAGGAGGTGAATGCCAGAATATCCCTTTGAACGCTATTGAAAGATGCTGGATTATCTGGAGTTCCAAAAATAGCAATTAATGCAGAGGGTTCCATAGTCATTTAAAGAGCAACAGACATACAATTAAAGTATCCTTGCAAGACATTAAATTGCGTTAGTGCAAGCCAAGCACATATTGTCGTAGTTTGATTCTATCAATGGCTTCCCCCCACCAATCATCACAAACTTGTACCCCTAATTTATTCTCCCATACAGTTTTAGTAGTTCAAAAATCACTAAATGAAAGAATAAGGTCACAGGTTTCTGAAATAACTCCTTTCCACCGTGTTCTTTGGGCAACCAGTTCTTCCAGCATAGTTTTGGAGGATGGGCAATATGGAAAACACACAAAATTCCTAATCTGAAAGTAACGACAAGGATTGTTTGTGGGTATACCATATGTTGATAACAAATCTGAAAAATTACATGAACATAAAGATCACAAATGGTTTTAATATCTTTGTCCAAAGTTCCAAAATATAAGGTAGAAATGCTTTAAGGATTAATTTAAGGTAACTTTAGGAAATACCAATGTACAATGATTTAGTGTTATCAAATAAAATGAGAACAAATGTGCTTTGTTCCAAAATACAATAACTCCAGTCTCTTGCATTATGATGTGTAGTGCTATTATTATGAACTTTTATATAATAGTGGTGTCTCTTGGTTGGAAAAAAGTTACAAATGTATAGTTTTTTATAATTTATATATTTTAGAGATATTGAGGAAGTTTGGGTGTTGTTTATGTCAATTGTGTTTCTCAGAATGTATATTTTATAATATTTTGCATGGAACCTACAATCTGACAGAAGTCAGAAGTGTACAGTGGCGTACACAGTGTGGGATTGTCCTTTTGGTTAAAAATAGCATTCTCAGAGAGTCTCCGAGTTTTTGCGGATCTGTACCTTTTTAACATGCAAACGTTATGGTTTGTGTCCTTAGGCGCAATCAACGAGATGGCCACTCACCCGGGATACTACGAAGACCTAGTGGAAAAGTCAATGGGCAAGTATAACCTGGCGACAGAGGAGATTGAGAGAGACCTGCACCGCTCACTCCCAGAGCACCCTGCCTTCCAGAATGAGATGGGCATTGCTGCCCTCCGCAGGGTTCTGACCGCCTACGCATTCAGAAACCCCAACATAGGATACTGCCAGGTATACACACACACACACACACACACACACACACACGCTCACATGTTTCAGGTTTTACATTTAATATTAGAAATTCACTATAGTTTAGCAGCAGCCCCAGATTCTAAATGTATGATACAATGTTTGGGTTGTAGGAATAAGACATAACAAAATGGTTTAACAATAGGTTTGGCAGTGGCAAAACATTTTAATGCTTGCCAGGTGAATGTAATTACTTTCCATGTATTACTACACAAACTGGTTATACCCAAAGTGAAGACTAGCTTCCATTTCAACAGTGAAATCCCTTTTGGTCTTGTCCCGCTGACCTGTACTGCTGTCCCACACAAGGCTATGAATATCGTGACATCGGTGTTGCTGCTCTATGCTAAAGAAGAAGAGGCCTTTTGGTTGCTGGTGGCACTCTGTGAGAGGATGCTGCCCGACTACTACAACACCCGAGTCGTAGGTCAGTATGTGTATAGCGTCTGTTTCTATTTCATCGCTTTAGCTAGCTCATTACTTACAGATAGCCACTAGCCTATCCTGCCCCAGGGAGTGGCGTGTGGCCTGCGGCTAACTGAAAGGTCCCGGGGTTGACAACATGCCCAGCTTACCTGTAAGCATCCTTGAGCAAGATGTCTACCCCCAACCCCCTATATTTCATACTTCGTAATTGTACCCTCTTAAGTCTCTTTCGTATGCTAAATGACTCAATTGTGTAAATGTACCATACATTCCCTGGATTCTCCCATTTTAATCCTTCCCTATACCAGGAGCGCTGGTGGACCAGGGGGTGTTTGAGGAGCTTGCGAGGGAGTACGTTCCCCAGCTGTACGACTGTATGCAGGACCTGGGGGTCATCTCCACCATTTCACTGTCCTGGTTCCTCACGCTCTTCCTGTCCGTCATGCCGTTCGAGAGCGCCGTGGTGGTGGTGGACTGCTTCTTCTACGAGGGCATCAAGGTCATCTTTCAGCTGGCACTCTCCGTCTTGCACGCCAACATCCATCAGCTGCTTGGCTGTAAGGACGACGGCGAGGCAATGACCGTCCTGGGCAGGTGAGGGGACGAAGATCATCACTTGGGTCTTACAAGTCTTACAAGCTGGATTTTATTTATCTTCACAGGGAAAGTAGGTTCTGTCATATACACAGATTGATATGGGGTTCTGTTTCATTTGTGGAGAGGTTAGCAAGCTACATATACTTAAAAGAACCAATCATAAAGAAGATGTCCCTAACAGGTGCAACAAATCTAACACGGGGAGATTCAGGGAGTTGTCAATCAAGCGGTCTGTACACACCCAGTCTTGAAAGTGTTTCCACAGGTGTGTTTCCACAGGCGTGTTTCCACAGGCGTGTTTCCACAGGCGTGTTTCCACAGGCGTGTTTCCACAGGCGTGTTAGAGGCTTGCGCGTTAGATAAATACAGCAGAACATAAGACGACTTGTCGCTGACCAAAATATATGTGAAACACAGCCACAATGTACCCCTACATGTGTCTCAGCTCCCTGAAATGTAGACATGCAGTAACGTTGGCACTGTGGTTTCCTGGCTGTGCGTGTTGCAGGTACTTGGACAGTGTGACCAACAAGGACAGCACCCTACCTCCCATCCCCCACCTCCACTCTCTCCTGACAGACAACGGGGAACCCCACCCAGAGGTGGACATCTTCAAACTGGTCCGCAGCTCCTATGAGGTGGGTCTCCAGGACCGCTTTCTGCGATTGTGTAGCCTCAGAAACAGAATTGGGTTTTATTGCCAGGAAGGTGTACAGCTACAAGGAATTTGACTTGGTCTGAGCGTGTCGAGGTTGCATAACTTGCACGCATATGCATATACATATATCTAGCAAAACAAAAAATGTACACTATGTAACAAAAGTTAGCCTATGTCTATACCTGTATGATTACACCTTTAATGTGTTTTTATCTGCTTATAAGTTTAAATGATTTTAAAATGATGCTACATTAATTAAATAGGAATTCAAGTAACTACAGTGTAGGTTTGTGTGTTCCTACTTTGGAAAGTCACTCTCTTTCTCTGTCTCTGTCTCTGTCTCTGTCTCTCTCTCTCTCTCTCTCTCTCTCTCTCTCTCTCTCTCACTTGTGTTTCTATTAGAAATTTGGTTCTATCCGTGC
>JAOEHI010008257.1:0-34549 GCA_025447815.1 Percopsis transmontana | reverse complement strand
GTATTTTGTAAATAAAACTTATATTTTTGGAACCTGACTTTTCCGACTCCTCATGCCTGACGGCTTGGTCCCTCACATCGTCCTAGGCTGTATCAGAAAATACAGTACGTGTCAGTACCACTTTGGAGAGCAGCAAACAGTTAAATAGCTCTGTGTGGACTGGGGGAGAGGATGGTACAGCCCACAGTTAAATCGAGTTTAAAGTACTTCGGGAACTCGCCATGTTATTTGGCTGTCTTAATAGAGCTCTCTTTTGCTATGGCTTCCATCATAAGAGTCACACAAGCCCAAACACAGAACACACACACACACAGAGACAAGGACTGCCAGAGCTGTTAACGGTACATCTTCTTCCGACTGCTGTCTCGGGGTGGGGATGGTGGGGGGCTGGGGTTGTGAGGAAAACAGCACTACTTGTCTATGAAAAAACGCTTTGTCACAGTCTGCCTCATCAAAACTGAATGACCCACGTGTCTTTACAGACACACACACACACACACACACGCATGAATGAATGAATGAACAAAAAGGAACATGCAGATGCATAAAGCACAAACTAACACAAACAAACAAGGCTCTGATGTTATAGCCAATACCTACATTCTCAAATAGCCAACTTCATGTTTAAGGAGCCACTGAAAACAGTAGACAAAGCCAGAGTGACTTCATTTCTGACCTATTTTTCTGTAGTGTGTTTACCAGGTGATCTGTTCCCACGGCGTTGGTGTGTGTGTGAGTGTGTGTGTGTAATTTATGAGATTAGGTGTGTGTGTGAGGTAAATTATAGTTGTGTGCGATTTACGTCTTCAGTGCCTGTGAAGTGTATAATTAAACACACACCAGTTAGCTTTTAACTGTGCAACAACACACAGTGCTAAGATGCTCTTTACAGGGTTTGTCCCTAAAAAATGGGGATAACAATGCTTGCTCTTGCTTTTTGTCTTCCTCTCATGTCATTTCCTTCTCTATCCCTCTCTCTCTCCCTATCCACTGTCCCAAACATTCTTCAAAACAGCAACAGATACCACTATTATTTCTTTAGACCTATTCTCTACTCATTTATCTCTTCCAATGGCTTCAACATGGCGCGTTAACTCAGTAACATGTAAAGACCAGCCCAGTCTTTGTGTCCGCTCTCCTACACTTGGTGCGGCATTCATTTCCTGTCAGGGGAGGGGGAGGATGTGTGAATATGCACAAAGACGTCCTCTCTCACTAATTAAGACCTATAGACAAGCAGGCTAAGTAAGCATGGCATTCCACCAAGGATAGGAAACAAACACTCCTGAAGGCATGTGTGTGAATGTGTGTGTGTGTGTGTGTGTGTGTGTGTGTGTGTGTGGGTTTTATGTTAGTGTACCTGGCTCTTGACTCACATGACCAAAGTGCTGTCTGATTTATTATCCTGTGGAATAATGATTCTTAAAATTCTAATGTTTCCATTACAAGAATACCATTACACATTTCTGTCCTTTGTTCGAACACATAGCATCTTGCTAACACATTAGGCTATCACTTGTTACTAGCAACTATAGCCAGTGGTTGCCAGGTGTTAGGTGCCAGGACAAGGGGTGTTAGAAATGTAAGTGGTTGTCGGTTCAATCCAGTATATGACTGGATTGAAATGTGAGTGTTACTATGCTGTAGCCATGCGATGAAGAGGGGGTGAAAAGGGTGTCAGCCTAGGAGTAGGGGGAGGAGTAGAGAGGAGTGCCAGTCACTGAGCACTCAGGTGGTTTGTCGAGACGCAAAGTATAGAATGGGTCTAGAGAAATAACATCTCTATCTACTTCTGTTCGTACCTAGTGGCTTAACCTGTGATAGGCCAGCATTTTTGCTATTTGATAGCAAATGATTTGCTATAGCTAAATAGGCTTAGCACCCCTTGCAGTAGTTTTAATTGTCTTCGTATCCAGAAAATACAGTGACTAGCCTTCACATTTGCATCAACAGGGACTTCGACAGTACAGACGCAATGCTATGGCCCTGCCAGAGCCTGGACATGATGATGTCCTTTATCCGTCCATTGCTTTCGCTTTCTCTTCCAACCT
The DNA here is from genome assembly GCA_025447815.1 of Percopsis transmontana. NCBI lineage: Eukaryota > Metazoa > Chordata > Actinopteri > Percopsiformes > Percopsidae > Percopsis > Percopsis transmontana. The sequence continues at coordinate 32,498 of JAOEHI010008257.1, read as the reverse complement.
GTACCATATCTCATAAACACGTGGTATTTTTGTCGTTATCCCTCGCTTTCCTTCACAGGTGTGGGAATTAGTTTCTAGCGGCCTGCCAAACATACAGACAGGACATTTGTTTGAAAACAAATTTACACAATAGCATTATAAATTTTCCTAGACAAGCCTTTCACCAGACATGACTGCAAACACTAACAGTTGGCAGGCAGAGACAGGGAGAGGTAGAGCTATGCTATGTATGCATAACTATTCTGCAAGGTAACATTTTTTTAAATACTTAGTTCTGGCTAATAAGCCTTGTAAACACTGCTTTCATCTACTGCACCCGAGAGCTGACAATTCAGATAAAAGAAGCATAACTGAATTTTACAGGTGTAAAAGCGTCTGAAAATGTTTACAGAAAACCAATGAACTCATAGCAGTTTGCTGAAAAAGGCAAAGGTAATATCTCTCTGAGTCCGAGTATAACAACAGTGGACCCTTTTTAAAGAACAGACCTTAATTCTTACTCTTGCATTATAAGTACTATTTATATCAAAACCTTTCCTTTAGGACATGGGTGCCTAACCCTTATGGCACTGTAATATGACAATGCATGCATGTAATACAGTGTTCTTCTAATATTCCATATCAATGCTGCAGAGTTGGCCTTCCTGTAAGCATCCTTGACCAAGATGCCTAACCCCTATCTGCTCCGTGTAATAGCAGAATGCAATTGTAAGTTGCTTTGGATCAAATCGTCTGATAAATGAAGTACTGAAAAGGTCACAACCTCCATAATGTCTTTCTATAAAGAGACCTCTCCTGCCTGGTGTGACCCCTGGCTGCTCTTTGTGGTCCACCATGAACAACACAGTGAAAGTCAACCTATATGTCCAATTAAAGAGAGGAAACATTCCTGGATATGGCAATTCCTGGCAATGTTTTGATACAGGCAGGAGGCTATACAGGCTTTTAAAGTGGTCTCAAAGGCAACTGGAGCTGTATACAATGCTTGCACACATTGCATTTGTATGTGTGTTTGTGGGTTGGTGGGCGTAGAAAACTCTTTAAGGGCATGAAGGTGTACTGTATGTGTGTGTGTGTGCATGCAAGTTTTCATATCACAAGGATATGTGCGTGGGTGTATCCAGAATTCTGTGACTTTTGTGTGATTTGTGTATGTATGTGTGTGTGTGTGTGTGTGTGCAGACAGAGATCAGACAGTCTAAGCGGAGATGAATCCTTCATCGCACACTAACTTTACAGTTAATCAGAGCCAGATCAGATGAACATGGGCAAGTGGTTTTATATTAAATTGTGAGTGTGTTTTTGTTTGCGTGTGTCTATACGCGCTGATATACAGTACTGTATGTGTGTATGCGTTGATAAGTTATGTTATGTAAGTGTGAATGTGGACGCAGAAGGACTTTTGTGTGTGTGGACACAAACACATGCAAAACCTGTGTTCATAACACAGTTAAACAAATCAGCATTACCCCCTACAGGAACTAGAATCCCATCTCACTCAGTGAAAATTACAATTTAAAGAGGCCTACTTAAAAAACTTAAAATAGTTCTTATCCCATGTTTGCCTTATGCGTAGTTACAATTTGAACCAACAGGGGGTGTACTCTTACAGTATAAGATTTGTGAGATGAAGGTACAATACGCTCTATTAGGACTCCTTGACGAAGGTTATGTACTGACTGATTCAGCAGAGCATGACCATGATCCACCTGTGGTTGTGCTGGTCTGGCCTGATTCAGTCTCCTATTATAGCCCACACTCTCTATACTGTGCAAAAAAAAAAAAAAAACATCCTACAGAAATTGGAGGATAGTATTAATTTGTTAGTGGTTCCAAACAGTCTAAAACTATAGCAGTACAAGGTGGGGGTGTTGGAGAAGGAAAGACAAAATGTTATACAAACACAAGGTCACTTTGTTGAACTTACTGTGGGTTGCATAACATACTGTTGGTGTGGCATCCATGATGTACTCTGGACCTGGTGAAGAGAAGAGGAGAAGAGAGGAGAAGAAAAGATAAGAGGAGAGATAGATTAACAAACAGTGAAAGACAGAGTGGAAGTGTAGAAAGATAGGAAGGTAGAGTCACAGGAGAGGATGAACAAAAAGATGAAACCAAAGGAGTGAAAATGAATCATTATCTCAACAACAAGCCCATTTCAAAGCCCTGGTCCCCAACGGTAATGTGCTGGGGTCCAGTATAAGCTATGTTGTAATTACAGGAGTATATGGAGACCACAGAGACCAATATGCTCTAATAATTACTGCTTCACAACAGAGGTTTCATCATCAAAGTCAGTCTTAGGCACAAAAAAACCCCCCAGCACTTTCATCTGCTACTTTTTCCCAGTACAAATTCCTAACATGAGGAGATACACGTCCCAGAAGACCACTTTGTCATATGTAAGATATGCCATACTAGGTGTCTAGAGAAGGTGTGTGTGTGTGGCACTACAGGTTATAAAAGTTGGACTCTTTAACGTAATGTTGGCGATAAATCCATTACCGATGCTTAAAATGTGAAACCATTAAAAGCCATATTGCCCATGTATTTCTGTTTGTACTGTATATGGCTCTACGCACAAGCATGTATTTGTCTCCTGCCTTCTCGGTCGCTTACTAAGACTCTCCATCGAAAGGCAATCGGCAAAGGAGAGTTATTGTTTCCTCTACATCTGACAAACTGTGGCTATAGGTCTGAATCACAGAGCCAAACCCGCAGCTCTGCAAAGCTTTGAGACAAAGTGCTTCTAATAAATGTGTGCGCTTGTGTGTGGGAGGGAGATTTCATGTTGAAATGCAAACCCGATAAGAGACAGGTTGGATTGTAGTGGAGGAATAGAGCAGGAGGGAGAGAGGTTTGTAACAAAAAAAGCCATGTTGAATAATAGTAAAACAACATCTTGGAATGGAAACAGGTTGAGTCCACAGAACACAGATCTCCCACTGACCTGTAAGACCTGCAAAGTCTTACAAAGAATGCTGTAAGGTCAGGGATGGAAGGGTTAGCAATCAACGTTATAATCTGTATTTTAAAATGTAAGTGGCTAATGAACAAGGCACGCTCCCCAGGTGATTCTGTGTGGCTGCTTTCCAACCTTTGTGCATGTGTGTGCTTGTTTGTCCTTCTTTGTGTGTCTTTGAGGTTAATGGGTTATTTGCAAAGGACACATTTCCAAGAAAAATGGACAAAGGTCTATTGTGTTCTACAGCTGCCATTGTTAGACTAGTACTACTTCATGAGAGTGCTTAAAATGTGTTGTCATGCGATAGCTACGTTCTCCCATGCGTTCCGGAAGGCTCCACCCACCTGGTATGTGGAGACAGGGGAGGCAGTGATGAATGGTGTGATGGACGTCTGTGCGATCATCCGATTAGTGGAAATGCTGTACGGTGAAGAGTAGAACCTGTGGACATAATCCATAGGAAGAAAGCACAAGAAGGGGATTGTTCTAGCAAATCACTGAGACCAGATCAGCGGGGTGGACCTCTAAAAAACTGCTTTGACCTCTAGAAACTGTGAAGGTGATTTTCACCTGTAGCGTAACCGTCACTTCACAAACTTAAACATAATCAGAACGGAATGAAAGACCAACTCAAAGTCAAGTTTATGTGTGTAGCCCTCCAAAGCAAAAAACACTGTAAGTGCTTTAAAAGTATTTCACGCCAGTAAGCTGGTCTCAGTGGAGAATGACTGACGGCTCTCATAACAAAGCACACAGCGCTTTTATTTGTGACATTTTTCTGTATGTTTCCGCGGATGCAGTGCCTTGCTCCCACACATGGCACTTCACAGAAAGACAGTAGGCTATACTGCATGTGGAAGTACATTTCAAAGTAGTTTCCCCATCTATACCGTCCTCTGCCTGCTGTCTGCTTAAGCCCCCGCCTAAGCCCTGCAGCAAGAGAACACTGTGACTCACAGCGCTTTATTTATCATTGTGTACCTACAGAGGACATGTTTCATCCACCAGGCCGTGTTACAGCGGCCAATCGATCTCAGAGTGTCTGTTGACTGAATAATGGAGCACAGTGAAGGAGGGGTGGATGAGGAGAGAGAGAGAGAGATAGAGATAGAGCCCGACTGTGCAAGATACAGTGCAAGGGTTATACTGTGTCTCTGTGCACCAGCCTTCACCTCCCAGAGTGTGCACATAATGTACAAACGTGAAGAAGAAACTTTTTGCGTGTTCGCTTGATTGGACAGTCACCCTATTCTGAGGAGTTGCAGGGAAAAATTGTATTAGGAACTTTTTCTTGATATTACCAGGAGGGAAAAAGGGTGGGACAAACAGCAAATATCGCTGTTAAAATATACTACTCATAAAAATAGTACATACTGTATATTGTAACACTTTATTTAGTGGGTTTACAGTGCCTATGAAGGATCACATTTTAATATGCACTTTAAAGATACAGTCCTCAATTTGTGTCCAGAACTCCTCTTGGGTGGTTAAATCAAGCATTACAAAATGGTTGTTGTTTTGGTTTGGAAGCAAAACAGCAACCACTGGAGGGCTTCTCCTGCCCCCTCCTCTCTACCTCACCCCCTAAAATCACTTTGCAGTTTGGTTTCAAAACATAAACAGTGCGATGGAACTGTCATTTGGGGTTCGGAGGGGTAGTAATGATATCGAGGACTGTCCATTAAAGCTTTCACTGACTCTCTCTAATCTCAGCAACTCTGTGTCCCAGTGAAATGGTGAGATAGTTGGAATGTCTGCCCTAAACTGCACAGTATAGTCCTCAGTCTATCCTACCTTACAACTGCTTAATCCATAGCATGCACAGTTATAAATAAGGCTCAGAGATGCAGATAATTCTGTGGATGCCCAGCTTTCAAACTGTCTAGCTAGCTAAAAATATACACTCCACTTGGCGCTGTGAAGTTTAGCTAATTGTTTGTGGAGTACAGCGAGTGATTACACAACCACTTACCAAAATACAAATGTTGTTAATTAATAACATTATATATTCTATTTTGATGATGTTCAACTCCAGTTCACATGAGGGCGCATTGTGTGCTCTCGTCTAGCTGTGATAACCACCTGAATTATTTATTTTTACTTAAATGACTCTTAGCTTACCTCACCTTAATTCCCACCTAATGTTTCTCCTCAGTGCTTTGAATTCAAGTTAAACAGTTCTTTTTAGTTGATGTTAAAATGTGATATGCTTGATATTATATATATATATATATCTAGCTATCTATCTACTGTTTTACAGAAAGCTCAAAACGGTGTCCATTGTATTTCAATGTCCATTTATACGCTGATGAAGGTTAACGGTGGGTTTCAAACTTTTCCCTATCATAAGCCATCAGGAAAAGCCTCTTTAAAATATCTTGGAGTGCCCTGGTTTCATCCATTTTGTACAATTAATGAATGACTTTGATGCATTAGACAAACAGCGATAGTGTCACTGATGAATACAAACGATCGAATGTAGCCTGGTTATTCAATACAGCCCTCTGATTGTGTTTATTGTATTTTTCATTAGAGTCATATGTATTAAGAGAAAGAGATAGTAAGCAGAGGACAGATCCAAGGTTATTGATGGAGGCTATTAGCCCCGCGCAGCCAGCTGTCAATAGGGACTGCAGCGCGGCTGTTTGAACAATACGCCAAAACATGTACTTGGGAACAAAACATTACTATGGGATTGAGTTAAAATCTTTCTAGTAATCCCTGGCGTGACCTAGCGCCAGAACACCTTGGAAAAATTATAAAGTGATTTAGCGCGGAGCAGATAATTGTGTACGAGCAAGCTAGCAAGGAAAAACAGGCAGGACAATAAAAAAACTGAGACATAGAAATACAGGATGGGGAGAAAACTAATGAAAAAAGAGGCAGAGAGAGAGGACAAGTGTCCCAGAACCTTGATAAATAGAGGATAGGCACTGCGCCGAGACAGTTGGGCTGGTAGGGACACATGTTTTCAATAACATCAGTTCCACATCAGACCCTAAAAACCAGTCTTCCGTGCTCGGAGCAAACAACAAAACTGCAATCGATTCCTGCTCTCCTCTTGGGCTGGCTATTTTTTTTCTCTTGCCCTGCTTTTGACCTCACCCTACCTCCTTTTTTTTCAAGCTGTGCTTCTCCTCACTAATTAGCTGTATTAGCATTTCACAGACATTTAGCACGCCGCTGGAAGGGGGGTCTCTTTGACCCCCGAAAAGAGGGGCTTATGGGGGCCGCTGCAGCGCACTTGCGTACAAGCGATGGAGGTAAATAAGGATGTAAATAAGTAGAGCGCCTGAGAGGAAGGAAATGGGCAGAGGAGGAATTAGACGAAACAATGAGTTAAGATGAAGGAGAGGAGGAGAGGAGAGTGTGAGATAAGGGCAGAGGGAGGCATGTTTGCGTGTGCCAGAGAACGGAGCGTACAGGTATGGATTCATTGAGACGTGAAGTGTGTGAAGATTAGCAGCGGAATTACCGGAAGGAACGGTTCGAAAAAAAGGGCAATTACAGATACAAAGAGGAAGACGGGGTGGGTGGGTGGGTGGGGGGGGGGGGAGCTACAGTAATGAGCGTGCGTAGGAGGAGGAGGAGGAGAGGAACGAGTGAGCCAATGGGAGGACGGGAGACGCGTGGCCCCTCTGGGGTGCCGTATCACCGTCAGCGTTCCTAGCAGATGAGGCCGAGCTCCAATTTCCCCTCTTTAAGCAGGCAGGCGCTTTGCATTCAGCCTGGGAGCGCCCTGCCCTGCCGCGCCACGCCGCGACTGACGAAAGTCTTACAGGGGCTCTGCAACAGCATCGCAGCCTGACAGCCTCGGAGCCAAACCGCATAATAAACGCAACCCGCTCGTCACGTGACGAGGAAGGTGGAAGCCGTGCGGGAGAGCTCATCCTCATGCACGTGCCCGCCCCTGTGCAGCGTAGACGATGCACACAGATGTGTTGGTTGGCACATGTGTGCATGTCCAGTGTTTTTCGCATTCTATCAATAAAGTGAGGGCCTGTCTCTTGTTAAACCGCAAGAGGCCTCTTGGTTCTAAGGGGGTGCTCTTAATTGAGATCACCCAGGGTGTCCGAACCGAACACTGGAGATTGCAGATATCTCAAGTTACAAGGAAGGGAAGGCGCTGGAAGCTTTCCGCTTACCCGTTCTGCATTGCGGAGGGATCGTACGTCAATGCCATGCCACTCTGGGGAAAGAGAGAGAGAGATAGAGAAAGAGAGAGAGAGCGAGAGAGAGAGAGAGAGAGAGAGAGAGAGAGAGAAAGACAGAGAAAGAGATGTGTCACAATAAATAAAATAGACATTGCACTGGGAGTTTATCATATCAGGCACACAGAATCCTACAAAATGTAGTGGGTCAAAAGCACCCACTTTGTTTTAAAAAAGATAAACATTAAAAGACATCCATTAATAACTGCACATGTCAGGTTTACTAGAAATTCTTGCAAATATAGTAAAACTACCAGACAGAGCACTTTTAGGGACCTTTTATTTTTGCTGATCCGCACAAGGGAGCTTGGCCATGACCCCAGCATCCAGTACAGCTAGTATGAATATAAATGGATCTGAGAGAGTTTTCCGCTCTATCTACTGTCTCTAGCACTGGCATGATACTGTAGTCCTATAGTTACAAAAAACATTCGTGTCGAGTGTGTGCCCCACCCACACCAAATCCCAGTGGCTAATACTCCTCTCTTGTACTAGCCTCGTACAGCTTATAGTATATCTGTAAATAATAATAAAAAAAGTAATAAATAATATAAACTCAGGACAATTGCAAATATACAGATTTCATGAGGCAATGTTCAAATAAAGACTGTGTTTTACACAAGAGATCCACCACCTATAATTCACCTAAAGCACAGCTGGGTTCCTGCTGGTTCCATTTCAACACCAACAAACAACCTATCAACCTATCCAGACAGTTTACGCGAATTCGGGGAAGTACTGGAATTAAACAAGCTGCCATTACCGCGGCGGCCGCTCACAATACGTGCACGTTTGATTGCAAGCTGTCCTAAGAAGTGTACAATTTTCTACTTTACCACTTTTCTACAATTTCTCTTTTGACAACGATGTCTAGGAGTTTGGGAAGAATCTGTGCAGTTCTCAGCTGCTCCCACAGTAGTGGCAAACTTAAAACTTTGGAAATAAAACGAATGCGAAATATACAAGCCTTTACTTCATAAAGAGTGCCCCTGTCTGAGACCATACGATTTACATAGATTCCCTAGGCATGCAGAGGACCAAGATGTTTGCCAAAAGAATATTAACAGAAAGGACTTTGTTCCCAATAACTGTAATAATATTAATAATTATGAATAATTGCTCATCACATGCCAGGTGATTAATAAAATGTGGCAGATGGTCTAGTGGTCAATTTTTTTTCTCTATTTCTGGCTATTGTCATTTCCAATATCTAACTAATATGTAAAATGTCAATAACATTAAGATTGCCATCCAAGGCACCTTCATCAGTAACTGTGGCCGGGCAATCAAACTACCCATGCTGCTGTCACTGTCAGAAGGCAGCAGCAGACACTTCGACTTGCCACCGCGGTAATGGCGGCTCCTGCAAGATGGCGGAACGCACAAAGTGGTCGCCGGTTTCGTCTATAGTTTTGTGTAACAGCAGCTGGAACTAAACGTGTGGCAGGGCATTGTTCAGTAGGAACTAATAAAGATGGCATTTTTTGGTATCAACCTCCACCCACCCCGTTGATAACGTTTGCTTTTTTTCTTGCCTATTGTGAATATTTCAGAATGGTGTGAGGGAAAAATGCAAAGCATTTGATGTAAAAGTTCTGATGCCCTAAAATGGTTTGAGAATATTTCCTGTTTTCGTGATGTTTATTCGCATCACATTCAGGGGGAAGAGGGCCTTAACTGAACTGATATTGTAAACACAGATATTGATGTGGATATTCTAAGCAAGCCTCTTTTGGCAAAAACAAAAACACAACCCTAACTACCCTGTAATGCCAATTTTATTGCATGTGTGTTTGTGTGTCTGCACGTTGTATTTTTGGGTGTTTGTGTGTGTGAATCCGTGTGGCTTTGAGTCAAGTGCGCGTGCATTTATTTGTGTACACACTGTCCCGTTGGGCTTTTGTTTGTGTCTGTATCAGAGTCCTGTATGTGTTGGGCCAACGTGTTTACACATGTATGTCTTTGCCTTCATGTGTGCATGTTTGTACAGCATTCCCGTATGTGTGTCACTGTCCCATGGCCAGACCCATTAAGGAGATGGGGGTTCTGGGAGATTAGAGCCGCCTGACTGCATACGAGAATGAGAGGAAGCAGCGAGGCGCCTCCATGCACCTCTATGGCCAGATGTCTCTATCAGTCAGCCTGGATGCCTGGCTCCCACACACAACCACCAAGGGGCTGCCTCTCCACTACAAGGCCAAATGGGGCTTGTCAGGGCCAGGGCAAATGACAAATGCTTAAACCGCCATAGTAAAAGCACTGTTCATTTATTTGTATCTAAGGTCCAGTTGACAAATTCCCTGTACTGGAAACAACATGGTGGAGAAACGCCCAGAGCATTTGCCCTGTGATAATGAATAAACCGTGTCTAGTACTGGACCTCTGTAACCCAGTAGTGGGAACCAGGCAAATGTTTGGTTTCTGACGCGTTCGCATGCTGGCATTGTTGTGGCCTGTTGTTGTTTCAGCTTGCTGTTGATGCAGCTTGGTTCCATTTCATTTCACCTCACCCCCGGCTATTTCCCAACCACTGTGTGCATTGGGAAACTTTTAAAAGTGCGTGTGTGGGTGGTAACCTTGTTATTCACCTCCTTTTGTTCTATATTCATTGAGAAATTTTGCACCCACTACAATGTAACAGTCTATTTGCTTACTATTGGCTTAGTGCTGGTTTATCAATTCTCAAGATGACAACATGGAAGGGGAAATTGGATTAAAGGGAAAGGAAAATCAGTGTTGTTTATTGCCTGGTTTATTTTGTATGCATTGCACAGGGAATAAGTACTGCTGCAACTTAAACTGAGCCTTTTCTTACTTGTAACTAAGTTCTCAGACTCTTGAGAAACACACCATATAATGTGATGTAGGGTAGACATTTGTCGAAAGATTATGGTTTTGCATGTGCTGGGAAGCTGAGTGAGACAAGGGTTGTGGTTTGGTTATGGTAAGGATTATAATAAGGTGTATACTAACTACTAGTTTGTAAAAAAATCTCTAAACACTATTTCTCCTCACATTTGAATTTTTAGAATGGGCGTTGGTTTGGGAAATCTTTGCTGTTTATTGTTTCACCCACAAGAAGAGCTCTGGAAATTTGCAGTTGCTTGACAGAAGTTGCAGGGAATAAAGGCATGTTAAGATGATTGAAACTCTGTTGCATCTATTCAAACTCTCTTCAAAATACTTAAAGTAAAAATTGTTGTAACACTAACGGTTTAGGTCATTATAATATATAAAAATATTTCAAATGTGTTGGCTGTTCACACCACACCTCTCCTTCCCGTGTCCATGGTCGGCCATTTTGAGGGTACTTGATTTGGGTCTGTCTCTTCTTCTGTCCGCCGTCAGCAAATTTGCACAGCAACGGCTCTGCTGGGGCTAGAATGAAAGAGAAAATAATTGAGAGAAATAACAGAAAGATATATAGAGAAAAAATGAATAAGGGAGTGGGGGAAATATGGGGAAAATAAATTAAATAATTTAGCTCAGGAATTAAATTTGAAGGGTCAGTCTTAGCAGCAGGGCTCTGTTACACTCATTTCACTTTTCATAATGTGATTGAAGTTGAATGAACACTTTGGCTCTCATATGTCTTTCAGTTAAAGTACAGTTATCTTTGGGTCTCTCATGACCATACTTCAAAACTCACTTTGACATAAAAACAAAGCTAGTGGTCAATCAAAGCATGAAGCATTGTAACCAAAATCTGTACTTAACACGCTAAATAATTCTACAAGCCATGACTCTCAGGCTCTAGATCATGATAGTGGTCTCAACAAAGCCTACTTAGTTCTCTCTTTGATACTAGAATGAAAAAAGCCTTGGTTATAAAGGTTTATGGGGTGAAAAAACAGGTTTATACATAGAATGGGTGTATAAGATAATACTGTGTGAAATGTTTTCTTGTATAAAGATATATGAATGAAAAAAATAAAATATAGGCACACTTCTGCAGTATAGAAACCTTCAATTCATAGTACAAGCTGTACTCTATGCTAATTATCCCAGAATGCATCTTACACCAATGAAATTGCTTCGGTAAAACATCCCACTAAAAGAGAATATATTAATTTACGGTAAGCGAAGGCATAAGACTGGAAAAGGTAGCAAATTAAATAATTGCCTTATCTGTAATTGCAACACATTAAAACCCTACTACCATAGCAGTACTTCAGTTCATGCTTTGAGACACATTTGTCCACCTAATCTACTTAGTCTGCCTAATGCAATACACATCTAACCTATTCCTAATATGGCAACAATCAAATATTTCTGAATGAACTGCTCTAAAAGACAATGAGCTCATTTCCATCCGACATTCATCGTTTCTCATGATAACTTTATGTATTTAGTCAGACAATAAAGAAACCAATCATAAATAAAAGTGTCTGAATGCACAACTAAACTGTATGTGATTTGAAATGTCTGTTCCAACGGAAATGTTTCTTCATCTCAGCGATGTGAAACATGAGCAGAGACAATTTTGTCAGAGAAAGTGATCAGAGCTGAAGATTTAGAGACAAAGACATTTTGGAATAGCTGCTGCAGCCTCGGGACTGTCTGAACAATCTCTCTTTTAATGTTTTTTGTGGAGTATTTAGAGTTAAGTAGACACCCAAACAGAGTCCTGAGGGATTACACTGTCTTTAGAGGTGTTTTATCACTGCACAGCATTACCGTTCTATCTAAATAACAGGCCTCACATATTCTGCTTGGATATCACCTCTTCTACGCTGCTTTTCACTGCTTGTTTATTTCTTTCAAGGTGTGTCTGTCGTGCCCAATGATCAATGCATGTATAGGCTACTGAATTTGCAACATAATTTATATAATTTATCAAACATTACAAATAAAGTGCTTGCATCGGCACTTGAGTAAGATGACCCAGTGGTCGCCATGGTCATGTTTGTTTCAACTAGAAATGTAGACGGTATTAGTCAAGGTTTTTAGTGTAGCCAGAGGATTGTAACCAAGAAACACTGAAGGCCGCTAGACTGCAGGCACTCCATGAATGCTTCATTAGGACATACGGGTATGGCATTTGCTGGAAGTGAATCTATTAGCAAGCGAGGGCTTAGATGGTGTGCATCACTCACATTGTAGCTTGTCAGCGAAGCAACACTAGCTTTAAACTGTCTCTATGTCTGAGCTGAGACTGTAAAATAATGCCAGCTATTAAACAGCACTGTGGGGAAAGGCTAACAATGAGAATATAAGCCAGGCTGCAGAAAAATAATCACTCTCACCTTCTCTTTCTTGCACACACACACACACACACACAGACTTATACATTATATTCTTCACCTTTTTATTGCCCTGTGTGGTTTATCGGAAGCTTGTATTTTTAAAAATTAAAAATTTGTATGATGTGGTAGGTATAGTAAAGGATGACGTTTTTACTGTTTAAACAGCATGACCGAGAGGCCAGCCTTTCCCATAAACCTTTATTTTTTAGACCAGAGCTTATATTTGCTTTCATTTGCTCCGTTAACATCCCTTTGGTAAATACATCTGTGGTGCTAATTAATTTGATTTTGTCTACAAAAGATGTCACTACATTGAAAAACAGTTAAAAGTCCATAGGGGCTTATATAGGGGACAATATTTGGTTGCAGGGAACGTAAAATTGTAAAAAACACTGGACAGACTGATTTCATTGATTAAAATAGTTCAAGATTTGTCCTTTAGCAGGGTCGGCGTCATGGGGGGGCATTCGCAGGCAATGCACCCCCAAACGAGTTACTGTGCCCCCCCTAACCACAGGCTGCCTTTGGTGCCAAACTTTGCATTTTATTAATTTATATTTAATCACATTAAATGTGAAAACTTTTTCACTAAATGAAATGAAATAAAAACAAAAATAATAAAGAAAAAACACAGCTCGTTGGTACTTGCGTAAGGTCATATTTGGGCAAGTAGTATGCTCATTGGTCTGGTGATTTGTTGTTGTCATTACGTTGATACGTAGGTCACTTAGTATTTCAGAAAGCGCGAAAGGACACGGTCCTTAGGAGGTTCAACACAAGCACTCGCCGCCTGCAACTCTTAGTAAGACATGGGTTTAATTCACTTGATGCCAGCCTTGGCGTTCATGATTATTAGGCAAAATGTTGAAATATTGAATTTCTTCGTAAGAGTGTAGTATAAGCTATTCTATTTCAAACGATTATGTTCTAATGACGCGCACCGTGTGTGTGTGTGTGTGTGTTTGTGTGTGTGAGAGAGAGAGAGAGAGAGAGAGAGAGAGAGAGAGAGAGAGAGAGAGAGAAAGACAGAGAAAGAGATGTGTCACAATAAATAAAATAGACATTGCACTGGGAGTTTATCATATCAGGCACACAGAATCCTACAAAATGTAGTGGGTCAAAAGCACCCACTTTGTTTTAAAAAAGATAAACATTGAAAGACAGAGAGAGAGAGAAAAGCAGAGAGACTTTGCAGCATGTTTTGAAATTAGACTGCCTACTGGATTGGTGTTTTGGTTGACTACAGGAAGCTCATATTATCAAGCATAAACATAATAGATTTCTCGAACGTCAGTGTTGGTGACCCCCTGCGTCTATTAGATTCGTTCTGACGCCGACCCTGTCCTTTAGTCTCCCTAAGATGGCCTGTTTTTCTCATTAAAACCCCACTGGAGCTAGTGAACCCAGGTGGGTGTGAGATATCTTCTGGATCGGACCTCTCCGGCTGAAGGCAGGTGGTCCTATATGCTGCAATTACTGTTGCAGAACATATACTACATTAAAGGAGAGTCAGCAATGTGTGTACATGCCCAGCCAGCAGTCTGAGAAGTTTTATCAGCAAAATCAATCATCTTGTCTGGGTTTACTGCTAGGGCCAACATAATGTGGAAAAAAATCCCTCTTAGCAACAACACACGTTTTTGCATAATTACATAATATGTTGGTTTTTAGTTGAAAAAATGTAGTAAGGAGTATTTTGTATTAAGATAAGACAAAAAATGTGAGAGACATGACTAGCCAGGGGCAGAGAGAGAGAGAGACAAATAAGATGGAGAGAGGCTAACAGCTGCAAAAATGCATCAAACCGATAACTAGTCCATTAGGGAGGCAGAGATAGAAAGAGGCAAAGAGGGAGAGGAAAAGATGAATGTTGTTTCTCAGTTTTTCTCAGTACTTTTGTAAAACAAATAAACATGGGTCTTGAGAGATGAGAGGTTGGAGAGAATAAATAAGCAAAATGAACACAGATTATCACTCCCTCCAGGAAATACACAACACCGTCGTACTTCAGCTACTGATGGATTTATTCATCTTGAATGTACTTCAGTCAACCTCATCAAATCCACCATCGTACTCGCTGGATGCACAACCAAGAGGGAATGAATCATCGGACCACTATGAAATCTTCAACCGACAATGCAATGTCACCCGTAAACCCAAAGCTTTAATGGGGAGTATCTCTTCTGCTTCACATGTACCTTGCAGATTGTCACAACCAAATGCGTCCCCAGTGCAACATAGAACGCCAACACAAACAAATTAACATTCATTAAAATAAATTAAATAAATAAACAAATAAACATTTTCCAGTAATGTTGTGCAAATTCATAGGTGAAGTAATTTAGGCTACTAATTGTAAGTCGCTTTGGATAAAAGCATCTGCTAAATGCTTAAATGTAAATGTAAATGTAAATACTGTTGACTGAAACTGAAACTGAAAGTTGATTCTAACGAAATCAAACTGCAACGAAAGCTCTCAAGCCCCAGTGGCTATCTAAAACACATACGTTTTAAGGCTGGAATCAGCTTACAAAAAGATGGACACCATCATCCACGAAACACCTCTGCAAAGCAGCAACGATAGTATCCATCAAGCAAATAAAAAATACTTAAAAAAGTAACTTAAACCACATTCATGACATTATTTCACAATGAACCACTATCTCAATATATGTCATAATATATTATAAAATCAAATTAACTTTGTAAATTAACTTTAAAGTCAGTTCTTAGTCAAAATTTGAAACATGACAAGTCTGAATTTGGACGTTCCAATCTACTATTGTTTTTACAATTTTTTATTTTTTATCAGAAAAGGAGAGCTTTCCCTCCAAAAGTGATTCATAAGTCCAACTGTCACTTTAACCATTATGTGATTTACTTAGCTATTGTTAGATTTGCATAAATTCATATCTAAGGGCTTGCATACATGGAATTGAGCCATCTCATTAGCCAAAGGTTGTGATAGCAGTAGGATGTGATGCCAAAACTTGCCATCTAATAGTCAATAGTCATATAGAAGAAGGCATTGAAAGCTTTCCAACGCTGTTGGTCCCATTGCTGTAGCATCTTCCACTGCAGAATTATTTACATTTACATTTACAGCCTTTAGCAGACGCTTTTATCCAAAGCGACTTACAGTAAGTATTTTGTCAACAGTTGATCTGGTTAACCATCAGTTTTATCAAACAAACAACATTCTCCTAGAAAAAGGACAGCATTATGTTATCATGGTTACTTCTCTTTGCATGGTTACTCCACTTTGCATTTTTCAGTATACATTACTCAATATATTCTTATAAAAATCATCATTCAATCCCTAAAGAGAAAGGAGGACTTTTTTTTAAAGGAAACGAGTAGAGAGTAGAAAGGAGGATTCTTTTTTTTAAAGGAAAGGAGGATAGTGCTATGAGGTAGAGAAAACCATAATACCTGTATCTCAACATTATTGGTAATAATGTTAATAGTAATCACCAATTGCTCGACATGTAAGCCCAGACAAACCAACTAGACTAAAGGCGACTCAAAAGGTCTCAGCAAGCAACTACAGTAAATACCACCAACTGACAATCAATAGGACACAATGTCAGTGACACAAATAAACAAAGACTCCATGGCTTTACACACACACAAACACACACCTGTTTAGTGCACGTGTCAATATACTGACATGAGTTCCCCTCATATTGAATAAAGATTACCACCTGAACCATAGGGGTTAGGTATCTTTTGTTAGGACATTAACAGCTAGGCCTATGTCAGGGATTGAGCCCAGACTGGCTGGAATACGACTTACATGACCTGTAGGCTACTCATCCTATCCCTCTTTGTCAATTTCCAACCGATTTCTCCATCCTAGTTTAGCCTCTGTGGTGCTGTGTCATTCCTCGCTCATCTCCTTTACGTTTCCCATGCACACAAACACACCACACCACTTCAGCCTTTCTTTTAAACCTATTGGCTTTCTCTACTCCTGCTTCCCTCACCCCCTCCCGACCCTTTTCCACCAACAGTCATCTCGGGCCTGCTCTGTGTGAGAGAATGAGAACGGAGGCAATGAGAATCAGCAGAGACAGATTGTTTGCTGCAGGGGCTGTCTCAGTGTGTGTGTGTGTGTGTGCGTGCGTGTGTGCGTGTGTATGTGTGTATATGTTTTTGCTTATGTCCAGCTATGAACAGGCAGATCTTGTTTTGCCCAAAATACACGGAGGAGTTGCTAGCTTTAAGCATAATATAATGTGTAACTAAGCTAACTAAACGAATAGAAAACTAAAACATACTGGAACAGTGATTATTTAGAAATTTGTTTTTGTTTAAATGTATATAAATGCATGTTACGATAATTTGACATCTTCACTGGCCACTAGAATAACACATTCAAAGAAAGTTAACTTCGTAGTAGCAATATTAGCGAGGGTTAGAGAGAGGAAATTAGAGGAGAGTCTCCCACCTGTCATGCCTGGTGGCATTTTCAGAAATTTCCCGTTGAAATTTTGTATCACCACGTCACACTTTTCTGTTGATTCCATCCTGGGGGAGAGACAAATGAACAGTAAGAAACAGACTAAAAGAGAGAATGGACACTGACCAAGTCAAATTCCTATGAATAAAATTACATAAGAGAGAGACAGAGAGAGAGACACAGCGAGAAAGAGAGAGAGAGAGAGAGAAGTCTTATTTTTATACATAAAGACAATAATTTCATATACAGTTCATAGACTACAGTTTATATCTTGCACGTGTGCTTTGTTTGTATGCATGTAATGTCTTCTTCTGTATGTGTGTATACATAAACCCCCGTACAGTTTATGCTTGCACGTGCTTTTTTGCGCATGTGTGTGTGTGCACGTGCGTGTGTGTGTTTGGGGTTTGCTCTCCTCTTGTCCAGTTTAAAAGCCCAATTCTGTCTGCTCTGTTGTGCTCGATGTCCCCTTTGTCTGCCTCTATTCAGCTCTACTCAACCAATCACGGCTCAATGACTAATTACCTGCTTGGCAAGCAGAACCTTCTGTGTGTGTGTGTGTGTGTGTGTGTGTGTGTGTGTGTGTGTGTGTGTGTGTGTGTGTGGAGGAGGGGGGCACTTCACACAGCCAATGACCCTGAATGAAGCTTTGACTGCAGTCTAATCTCTGGCACACTCTACTTTGCTACTGAGAAGACCACCGTCAGACACACACACACACACATACAGCAGGAAAGAGAGACCCGAGGGTGCTGGTTTGTGTGTGTGTGTGTGTGTGTGTGGATTTGTTGACATCATTAGAGCTGGACCTTGTTTGGTTGTAAATGACAGGGAGTTGGCATGAGTTTACACCCATTTGTGTAAAACTGCCCACACAATCATCTAAACGTGTTTCTAAACAATTGTGCTATCCATTCATTCATATTATGTTCTGTGTGATTATTTATTTGGTGCCTTTCACTGCTTTATCTTATTTATGGCTGCCTAGAACGAGCCACATTCCCCTGAGGGGGTCATTAGAGCTTCTAATTATATAATGTAAACTAACCTGGCATTGGAAGGATAATGTATGCATATAATGTGTGATGCCATTGTTGGTCCTTCAGAAGTCTTTGTCTTTATATTATAATTTTCCTGTTTGGGGATTTAAAGGATGTCTCAGCCCCTACCTCATGCACAGCTGAATTTTTATTCCCAACCCTTAAACGAAGTCAGCACACATGCTATTGTTATAGGGCAGTGGTTTTCAAGATTAAGATTTTCAGGCATTGTGAGATGATTTAAAAAATGATTAAAAAATAAAAAAGGTTTATTATATACTTTTTTCAATAGTGTCCATGCTTGTTCATATATTATATGTTTTTAGGTTTTAAGTTTATGTTGTTTATATATATAAAAAACAAAGTGGTTCTTCTTTTTGGGGGTCATGACTTTTACTGCATGACATATATGCCAGTGTGTGTGTGTGTGTGGTTGTGTGTGTGAGTACCGGGCGAATCCGACCCCCCTGCTCAGACCATTGGCGTCTCTCAGTACCCGCGTGGAGATGACATGGCCGAAGGGCTTCAGCATGTTTTCCAGCTCCTGTTCATCCATGGAGACAGGCAGGTTGGAGATGTACAGGTTGGTGGGGTCCTGCTCCTGTTGCTGTGGGGAGGGACGGGGAGAGGGGGAGAAAAGAGAGAGGGGAGGGGAAGGAGGAGATGAAATGAAAGAGACAATTTCAAATTTAAGGAGAACCACTGCACTGAAGCAACATGATCTAACATTTCACACCTGAATTGTTTATGATTGTAAAGGCAAATGAATTCGATTTATTTTAAACTTTGGAGATAGTTAGAATAGGAAGTTGTTTTCTGTGATGGAGGGAAGTCCAGCAAGGACCTTTTCAGACATGACTTTGGTTTGAAAAAAGGAAATTGGGATACTAAAAAGCTCATATAGAGAGGACGGTTCCTGGGCAAGGCTTTATAAATGTGACCAGCAAAAAAAAACTTGATTGTGAGTTTACTCCTAAAATGAAAAATAAACATTTAATTGCAATAGCAGTATAGCAGCTTTTTTGCTGAACGTCCCTTAAGTGACTAGAGAACCACCTCAGGATTATTGTACATTTGCAGAGTTGAATCAATTCTACCTCTGGGACGAGGGGATGTCCTTTTTATGTGCCTCTGAGCTTGTTTGACTGGTTTACTTCAATTATTCTCCTTCTGTTTGGCAGTGCTCCATTGAAACGATTCTCATTAGCCAGTGTTTTCATTTGTGTGCATGAATGTGTGTGTCTTTAAAAACAACATGCAAAGGACGGCCGTATAAGAAGCCCTGCATTGCTCACACAAACAAATTGCTACCGGGAGGAGAGAGCCAGAAGGAGAAAGAGTGTGATAAAAAGTGGGGGAGGGCAGAGGAAAATAGAAATGTAGATAAAGGCAGTGGTGTTTTATGCTATATATTAAACAAATTATCGCTACACAAGCCATGTCTACACTACACTGGCCCCCAGAGTGCCTATTGACACATTACACGATTCTGTGATGTTTCATTGCTTCATGAGAGTTTATTGCCGTGTTCCCAGCCCTCTCGCTCCTTTTGTAATGATGTTTATGTATCCATTACAAGCTTGGTAATGACAGCTCTGTTGGCATACCAAACACCCATTTCCTGGTAGGGTGGATGCAGAATTTACAATTCATGCTACATTTTTAAGACCACGAAGCTCAAAAGCCGCTTCTGTGAAATGTTCAGAGAAAGCTGTCCTTGAGGTTTAATTTTCACCTGAAGTGTTTGAAGTGTGAAAGTCTGCCAAAGAATCTTCGACGACATGGTGTCCCATTGGTTGTGTGTGAAAGCCCATTCAATGTTCTTCACACATGCAGGTTCATATAAAGTTCACAAAGTTTGTCTGCACCCGCAAGTAAAAAAATCATAATAGGTTGAACAATTACAGTATTTTACATCCTTAGTAGATGGTGAGGTCAGATACCTTGTATGTTTCATTATAGTTAGAGATGTTACCCATTTTGGCATGAAAAAAGAATGTACAGTATGGTTATCAAAATCCTTTTGAAACTAACTTTGAAACAAATGATTTATTTAACCTATTTCCTATTCCTATTTTTTGGTTTCATATATTAAATTTATTAATCGTCCCACAACAAAATATTGTTCCAAACACGATAAACAGACAATGTATGAATAGCTATTTAAAAAGAAAGCATAAAAATCGTATTTGTGCGGTATGAATAACCACGAGAATATTAGATTTTTGCCAAAAAAGACACACATTTCTGACAACTACAGTAGCAGTGATGTCAACCACATCCAACTCATCATAAAACATACTAATCACAGTGGCTGGTATAGTGTCAATATTATATGCTGTAATATAACAGTATTATACTTAGGTTAATGGGTTAATTGTTGGTGCATTCTGTAGTTAACAAGGGGAATAAATGTAGATTTGTGCAAAAAATAGGAGATGTCATTGCCACCCCCACCCCCTCACCACCCCAATCAAAATGATTCCCCTGAGTCTATATCCATTCCATGCCTGATTAGAAAAATCTCTGACCTGATTAAGTTTCATTTTTAAAATTCATTTGTGTTGTTGTCAAGTCAGGCAGCAGGGAAATCTGAAATGAGTGAGGCAATGCATCTCTAGACACAGCTGGCCAATAAAGCACAATTACTTGTGAAGAAATTGGCATATAATCCAAACTGCCTTGAAGTACCCACACTGTGAATGAACTTGGCTCGACTTTGCTCGCAGTCAAACTTGTCAGCGATCCCTGCCTCTTCATACAGAGGACTCACTTTTCCCTGTCTCTCCCCTGTCCCCTCTCTATCTACTCCTACTGCATACGTGAGTCTTTTTCATTCTCAATAACATCTGTCATGAGCTCCAAACAGCTTCACCCCAACTGTGTTTCTCCCTGACAGTGCCTGCCAGCTAGTCAGTCTGTGTTTTCAGCCCCATTAAACCTCATTGCTGGATCATTATAGTGGTTCTGATGGCCTGGTATCATGCTACTTCCTGTTTCCCTGCTATGCATTAACACCTGTTAGAAAGCTAGAGGGTAAAAGGAGGGCAAAATCGCTGTTAAATAGCGACGGAATGTGCCCTACACGGCCTGTAATCACGCAGATATGTTGAGATATGTGTCTTTATAAAATCTATATAAAATCTTGATATTGAAACACGTTTCAAAATGTTTCAGCACTGTATAAATGGTCAAACATGCAAACAAATTCAAGCTAGCATTTAAAAAAAGGACTTTTAAATCATTAGGGAAGGTGAAATACTTACTGGCTTGTTTAAATGTAAACCCCCCTTTTATGCCATTAATTCTTAATTTCTCTCTCTCTCTCTCTCTCTCTCTCTCTCTCTCTCTCTCTCTATCTCTGTCTCTCTCTCTGTCTTTGTTCTCCCTTTCTTCCACAGACTATATAATGTAATCTTCTATAACGACGTCCTTGCTGTCCAAATGGTGTCAGAATGCTTCATTAATATTTAATGAACATATTTTTCCTTCTCCGCCTCCTCCATTTCCTTTCTGCGCTCCTCTTCTTCCAGTGCTTTTTTTTCTCTTCCACATCCTCCCAAATACATTTCTCTTCTCTCTGTCCTCCTGCGCTTCTTGATGTCTGGGATTTTTCCTTTCCATGTTTACTCCGCCCATCCACTGCTTCCGCTACCTCCATTTCTCCCCATCCTCATCTTTTCGCCTCCTTCATCAGATGAGGTCCTGATCTAATCCTCCAGCATGGTAGCCTGCTTTTCTAAATGCTCTCTAGTGGCTTAATCAATACTTAATGAACATACCATGAATATTTTATGAACCTTAAACCCTAAGATCCCCGGGGCCTCATTAGCCAGGAAGAGCTGTGTGGTTCTCCATCGCCACGGTTACCATGGGCTCGACGAGATCTGCATTGGGTATGCTGATTGGCCTAGTCACCACTCACTCTTTGGTCGAGTAATGCAGTGTTGATGGTGATGTTGGCACTAATGTACCCCGGCTGAACCCTACAGCCACGTCCAAGGGTGTAACTTTGGGTTGAACATTGGGGGGGTAGAGGTCTCCACCAATTTAGGGGGGTCCAGGGGCATACACCCCTGGAAATAGTTTTTTTGGAAAAAAGGCTGTTGGCTGTTTCACATGAATTTTAAGGGGAATTAGATCATTACAGTGATATAGGCTCAATGGGTAATTCCTATTCCTATTATTTGTTAACAATAAATAATCTCTTGATATAACTTAAAAATAATCACTAGTTATACCTCATACTATCAAGATAATCATAACTACCTACAGTAGTAGCTACGATAAAAGTGGTCTGATTCTATAATAGTTAGTCTAGTTAGATAACAGATCACATAACAGAATTAAACCACAGCAGAAAATTAGACTTTTGAATTAGACTAATGAATTAGACTAATGAAAAAAATTTACTCATGAGTGGTAGCGCCATTACAGTAGCACACTTCCTGTTGGGAAGAGTTTTTTCTCCTTTTGTTAGGCAAACATAAAATTGTTGGTTGGTCTATTTTGCTCCTCTATTCATTTTTTATTCCGGCTTGCTACCACCAGCTACTGGTGTGAGTAGACACGGGGAGAAGAGGAAGGGTTGGGTGCAACCATGTCTTACACAGGGACGAGGGGTTAAAAAGCCAACCACTTTATCATGTTTTATAACAGTAAATATTTTTCATTCACTATGACGATATGATTATTTAGGGGGGTTGTATTGGCCGGTTTTGATTATGCCGTAATTTAGAACCATGCCCACGCACAGTTTTCATTTTGGTCATAAGAGGTCAAAATACATTTCATTGTTGTTACTGAATGGGACTGTGCTGGACATGTAGACAGTTGAAATTTTCCACCCATAGAGGACAGCGCAACAATTTTTTCTGCACCAGAAGTAGATGAAAGACTGCATTTCCAAAATGCTGATATTTCGGTATTTATTTAGTAGAATTCCATATTTTTTGTGGGTGATTTTGCCCTTTAAAAACACATTTCCAATTTGCAACTCAGGTGCCATAAATATCAACAATGTTTTCAGCAGGTTTCATTTCACAAAAAAACGAAGAGCTCTCTTTAGTGGAAAAGTGAAGGCTAACTGCAAGCAGAAATATAAACATAATTAAACATTGACTGTAAGAGATGGCATAATTATCTGTGCAGTAGAGGAGAGGCTGTGATTTACTGTGTCACTCGTTAAAGCCAATGAAATAGCAAACATATTATTCAAAGTGCTGGCATCACACTTGAATAAGTACGCTTCAGTGTTTTAATTCAATTTTACTGACGAACCTTCGGCCTTCGACTAACTCAATTTAGTTAATTCACACGCACTGTTATAGCTCAATATATCTGACCAATCTATCAGATTACTTCTACTGTTATGCTAACATGCCCTTCTCACTCTCTTTATGCTAGCTTGAGCACTCATTTGTACTACGTGTTTCCTCATCCTTCGTGTAAAAGCAACATTTTCTCTCCCTCCCTTCCTCTCTCATTCCTGCCTCACCATCCCTCTCTTCTGCCGCTGTGTGTCTGAAAAGCCCAGTAATTCATCACAGAGTCTGAGCAGATCGCTGTTCGTGCCACGGACCGGCACACTGCATGTCTCCCCGCCTGTCTGCCTGCCATCCAGGGCTGGAATCAATCACCCAATCACGGGACACAGAAACCATCAGAGAGATTCAGAGATGAGAGAAGACAGGCAGGGCACGAGAGAGAGAGAGAGAGAATGAAAAAGAAAAGGGGGCGGTACTAGGGTGGATCAAACAAACATTTGCTGGACCAAATGCAGATGAAAAAGTCTTAAAAACAGGAGCTGCTCTGTCTCATTGCATGTATTTATGATGTGAGAAGACAGAAAAACCTATTATGAGTAGGCCAACATTCGTCACATAGCTTCAGGGTACTTAAGTTGTACAAGGAAGAATAATGGTTGCTGATGATGACTGACTGACCTATGTGCCATAAATAATGACTACTTTATTTCGATGATGATGAAGTTGTAGATAATTACAAACAAAAAGCTGGCCAAATTAATTATCCTACATGAAATAAAGCTGTTATTGTGGTTGTAAATATAAAAGGTCCCATTTAACTGGACTCACAGGTTCTGAGAAGCTGAGCTGTAACAGCTGTATCAGGGTGGATGTGTTACTGTTACTTCTGTACATTCTTGCCATCTCACTTTCACTGTATTTAGACTGATTATTAACATACTGTAGCCGATCTAAAAGAAATATGTCTGGGATGGCCAGGTGTTAATGATTGTGTTTCTAGTCTTTTCCATTTTATTGTCATTCTTTTATACATAAGTACTGTGAAATGAAAAAATATTTCCCAAGGTCTTGGCACAAGAAAAAGAGATATATGACAATGTAGTACAATGAAGCAATGTTTACAGGGAGTTGGAGTGTTGCAATATTGGAGGGCTGAATACTTTCAAGTATTTTAGGAACTGTTTTAATTACGGGAGTTCAACAGAGAGTACATTTTAAAGTTTTTGTTTGGGTCCAAAACGAGACACTAGAACATATACACACACACACACACAAAATGCACATGTACTATGCAAACACAAACACTACAATATGTAGTAATATACAGTATGTATATGTATAATATGTACATAATAAATAACTTTCAGATAAATACATACAATATGAATAGTGGACCCACCGGACCCCTCTTCCCTAGTACTGGAGGCTTTAATCGAGGCTAATGGACTTCAGCTGGGTACCAGTTAATTACCTAGAATGCAGACGAATGGTCTTAGAGAAGAAGCTACACACACACACACAAACACACACACACCGCACCTGGATGCACTTGCATGTGTATGTTTCTGTGTGTGTGCAGGTTAGGACAGCAATATGAACAAAAATGCTTCATCATATTCCTCAGCAGCTTTAATAGGAGCTGCAGTAATAGAACAGTAATATAAATATAAATGCTGCCTAATCATATAAATATAAGAGCTGCCCACTGCTATATAACAGCGTGGGGGAAACGTAACTTAAAAAGTTAAAGGAAAAAACCTACTTCCATTACAGTACCCAGAGGATACTGATGCCAGTGTTACCTCTTTGAACTTTAATTAGGCTAAACAGTAACCTTGGTTAGAGCGCGAATGTACTGTTCTGACTGTTGTTTCTAACTCAAAATTACCATACACTATATCAATATCTCATTAAAGAAGAATAACACAATCTTTCAGAACTGAAAACGTCTGGAAGATTATGTTATTTGGAGAATAAATGCACGTGTTGGTCTGGCTATCTCTCTGTATGTAACATGTCTGGATAAAGAGATGCAATGGCGAATGGAAGTAGGGGAGATGTTTTAAGCTGTCCCTGTAAGGATATACCCTGTACAATGGCGACAAGTGTGTGCGTGCATGTGTGTTTAAATCTGTGTCAACACAATGAAGACTGCTGGGAGGGCGGTATCAAAGCTTTTACAGAGGTTTGTTAACGACTGTACAAACAAAGGGGGAAGGCAATACACCAACACCATTTGAAGCAAATGTTGATTGGCAATATCCTGAAAAGTGTGATTACTGTGTGAGCATTTTTCAAATCTAGTAAAAGTGATGGGCAATCACAATGTCAATGCAAATGTACATTCTAAATCCAGTGACAGTAGCCGTTTTTGGAATGAACCAAAGTGGTCACCTGATTTGGGTGTGCCACACGTTCACAAGTCACAACTAGTAAGCGAGCCAGAAGGCTAAACAACCGGATTGAGGGATGGCTAACTTTAGCTGGTACTAGTCAACTATCTTGCAAAGCAAAGCAAATGATGCCTATATTTCTCAAATTTAATTAAGTGTGTATGACTAATTGAATCTCATTGTCACACCCGATTGAATAAGGATTGATTCTCTTTAAACCACTTCAGCAACACGCCTCGAATCAATCTCCTCCTGCACTTACACAGGAGGAGACTGCCTGCTGTTACGAACTTTGGAAGAAAATAACCGCCACCCATCATGTGTTGGTTAAGTTTGTGACCTACACTGATCCCGTGATGCCTCACAAATGAAAAGCAAGCCAAGCTCTTGACCAGTAAACAGTCTGTTAGACTGAGTGCCTGAGTGTTTTTTGTTCTTACGGTCTGTCTGTATATCATTTCATTAGAAAAATGCAATAAAAACTAAAGCCTGCTAGATTTTTCGATTATCATTGCAAAAACACTTCCTCGAATATAGGATGAGAAAATTAATAATGGTTTTAGACAAACTTATTGAATGCAGGGTTGTTGTTTTTTTTTCTCCCCATTTCCTGTTTTGTTTTCAGCTAATGTTATACAGCTTGTCCTCAGACAATTCACTGGGAAATTAGGTTCAGAACCACAGCCATAAAGAAAACAAATTAAAAGGAGAGTGCAGAATGAAAAAATCAAAAAAAGTTTTGTCAAAGTGCAGGGGAGGAGTAGGCTTGTGCTTTGGGCGCTGAAGAGATTAAAACACAAAACCACTGGCCCAGACACAAGAATCAGTCAAGCTCTAAGGGAAGATGCATCTGATTCTAAACAAAGCTTAGAAAAGTTTGTTGTTTTGTTCTGCGTCATCTTACATGGAGTATGACTATTTTTTATTACAGCCGAGTCAAAGTCAAGTCTCAGTTGCAGCCAAGAAAGGGTTTCACAAATCAACAATGCAGCCTAACCTTATCCTCTTTTGGATAAGGAAAAAACCCAAAAGCCTTTGGGAAATATCACAAAAAGTAGGGAGTCCCCTTTCAGGAGCGACAGACATTGTGCTTATACCTGTATATACACTATATTACATTAAAGAAAAACACATATGCAATTGGAGTACACATTAGTACTTATGAATTTCCCAAATGACCAAAAGCAATGGCGTAACAAGGATATAATGGCATCTAAAATTGGCCTCATATTCTCACATTATCTACACTGCAATAAATGTGGTAATAATTCAATGGTGTTTGCCAAGAACATATCCCCCTATAGCAGCAATTGTAGAAGTTACAACTGGCAGGTTCACTGGCTGTGAAACACAAAGTAAAGCTGTCCAGATCCACCCACACCTGCTGTTCCCACGACTTATAAAGACATGCAGAAGATCTCTGCTTTATAGTTCAATAAAAAGAGCATTTTTATGCTCTCTTTAGTATACTGTCCTGCTGCTGTTGTGCCAGCAAGATCCTGTGTGTGTGTGTGTGTGTGTGTGTGTGTGTGTGTGTGTATGGGGGTGGGGTTTGCTTACTTCATCCACCCACTTTACCAAAGTGACCTTCCAGTCTCAAGCCCACTAACTGTTTATAGTTAGACGAATTTGCTTCCTGAAAGTAGATAGGTAGGCAAATAGGTTTGTCTAGAACCTTGCCAAAATTTGTTTACTGGCCTAGAATTTATCCACTTATCCTTCAAACGGCTAGTCTAAAGTTGACTTAAACACACCATATTGGGCCTGGAAAATCATGGCCATGCTTTTGTTTGTGCCTGTGACCGTACCATCCACCAAACTGTTGTATTTGTGCACACACACACACACACACATGCGTGCGCACACGCACACATATACCGCGTGCGTGTTTATATGTTTCCACCTGACGCAATTTCATCCTGATCAATGCCTTTGTCCTACAGACCCAAGCTCGGGAGACATGGCCTGTTGCCATGGTTATCTCTATTTGAAACCGGAGGGATTAACCTCTGGGGAGATGAAGGGAGACAGAGAGAGAGGAAAGAATTAACGAGCTGAAAGCAAGAGTGGCAAGAAGAGAAAGAAATATTGGAAAACAAAATAGATGTAACCAACATCATATCAAGGAAAAAGACAACAAGTGACAGAAGACAGACACAAAAGTAAAATGAGAGCATGATAGACAGATTGAAGATGGCAGTGGGGAGAGAGATAATGCCTTTGGTCTTCGGAGGCCAGAGTCAAAGTCAGTGAGAAAGAAAGAGAAGAAATAACAGGGTAAGTGAAAGAGTATACAAATATATGAACATGATCATCAGAGAGGGAGAGAAATAAATGAAAGAGCTGGGAAGCACACAATGTATATGAATATACTATACAGTATGTAGGCCTATACTGTATATAGGAAACCATTACCATTTAAAGTTTATACCTGTGGAAAGAAAGCCCTTGGGATAAATCTTAAAACCTTGTCCATACCCATCTTTATTTCGTTTTTTGTTATTAATATACATTGTTCTGTAATAGTCCATTTACCCTATAATTTTTGCATTTTTCACCTGCATTTTAAGTTGTTTTACATTTACAGTATGTGCAGACAAATATAACAAGGAAATCTAGTTTCATTACTATATGGAGGATAATAACAAATTCTGCCAGCTACAGCAAAACATAACCCCTTCTATAACAGATCAACACATAATCGATAGAACATGAAACCATTGCAAGAAATGTAATTTAATTAAGACTCAAAAGCCTTAATTGCCTTCCATTGGAGCCTTCTGTCAGCTACAGCTCAGCCATTTGGGGTTGTAAGGTGGGGTGATGTGACCTGCATGCATTCTCAAATAAAATTGTAATTTGTTCTCGATAGGATATTTGCCTCTCGAAAATCAAGAACTTTTCAGATCACAAATAAACACACATACAGTACTATACATATCCATTTCATTCTGCAATTGTATCTTTCGGACCAAAATAAAACACATTTACGTTACTGTAATATAGTAATGATATGATTATATAGACATTGGGCTTAAATATAAATTGAGAATAAAATTCATGCTACGACCTTATAGGTCACTTTGTCTGAATTATGCAGTAGCAATTAATCGTTCGTGTACACTACCTCCCAGTCCACCATTATGGAGTATTAGCAGCTGCTCTGTCAAACTTCATCATAACCAGTAGGTAATCTTTGTATGTCAATGCCTATGTGGTGAAGGCGTTATGAAAAGTAGATAGTAAATTACATCACCTTTCTTTCATTTTGAGCCAATCAGATAAAGAAATTGCAATACCCTGTGTTTGACCTGTAGAGGGTGCTGTTCCTGCATGATTTTAGTGTCTGGTTACTCACTATGAATGAGACCCTGGGCCCGAAGGCTGGCTTAAGAGTCGTCCCTTAACTCAGCACACCTCCCTGCTACATAAGAGAGAGACAGAAAGCAATAAGATGACTGAAAACGGAAGCACTCCGCTTAATGGGGGAAAAAATAATTCCTTTTACTCCATCGCTTAAAAGGTGACTTCTGGAAGACAGGTTTCTTTGCAGTACACAGACACTCTGCTGGACTGCTGCTTGTGTGTGTTTCGGCTGAAGAGACTGGAGTTCTTTTCCTGTCTGTAGATGTCTGAACAAGGGCACGGCGGGGCCAGTTAACAGCCTGGCGGACCAAGGTTATTTACTTTTAGAAAGAGAAAACTGCTCGACGTCAGCAAAAACCCAAGGCTTGAAATACATGCTCGCTCACGCACATGCACACGTGCACGCATTCCCACTCAAACTCTGCACACATGCACACATTTAAACACAGGCACACGGTAAAGACATACTCATAATTTGCACGCAGCTCAAACGCGCCGCCAAATGTCACATGCACGCACACCCACAAGCATAAAGGAAAGGATTACTAGATTCACTTTAAGATCCCCGTTGAAAAACAGAGCAGTGTAATTACCATCACAACCCCACTAAGGAGTCACGTGCAAGTACACACACACACACACACAGACAGAGGAATGTATGCTGCCTGATAGAGGCAATTCAATGTAATCAGTGATGACCAGAATGGAGCAAGCAATTACCAGTGATTTATTTTAATAGTATGCATAGAGGCATGGCCCAGAGTAGCTATACACTTAACATCCATAGGAGTTGAAATGACCCACTTATACCTTACCTGCTTGCTACAACATAATGTTTAAACTGTCCTTGTAACGCAACATTTGAATGGAGGTTATCGATGTAGGACTGCATGGTGAAAGTAACGAGACCTTACAAAGCTAATGCTGTCCACCCTTAACCGCAAGAATCTCAAAGAATTTTTTGAAATACCTTTCTTTTCCACACAAAAACAGAGGCTAATTTCACAATTAAGAAATTAATGTTGAATTTAAAGTGGGTTGTTTTTACAGCCAATAAGCCCTGGGTTAAGTTTACACTTTTTTTTTAAACAATTTTGCGCTTCTGAGGTCATTACTTTTCTGTTCTGTTCTGTTACAATTTAAGCCTTAATTTTGGGCTTGGACCCGTTTCATCGTTGATGCTTTTGTGCATACAAGTAAATATCCTTCATTTGAATAAAGGTTAGAGATACAGTAAAGGTTGTGAAGAGTGAATAGCTTTGGACCAGACATTTCAGACATAGTGCGGAATATGTTTAGACTGACAGAGATACTGACAGCCAGGAAGTGAACAGTGAAGCTGTGTTATCAGAAGGGCTGGGGCTGGGCACAGGGGCGCGAGAGGGGAAAAGCATATTCGCCTATGTTTCAAACTAAAACAAAGGGAGACGGAGGTGCAGAGAGGGAGAAATGACAGGTAAAGAAAGAGAACTGTTGGGAAAAAGAGAGAATGAAAAAGATGGGCAAATGCGCGGGGCATGCGCACAAAGACAGCGTAGAGGGAGCCTCATTGGTTTTCAGTAGGCATGTCCGCTGCCTGTGAGACTCAGACGTACTAAAAGGTTACAGCAGTTGATTTGTGATGTTCCACTTCCACAGAAGAACTCTCTCTCTCTTTCTTCCCTTTTCTCTCTCTTCCTCTCTCGCCCTCTCCCTCTCCCCCTCTCTCTCTCTCTCCAGAGGAGTAGCTTGGCCGCTGCTGTCCACAAAGTTTGATCGATGGCTGCGCTACGCCGTCGGATTGTGAATCTCCCAGACTTTGTCTTCTTCCCAATGTCACAAAACAACATAACAATGAGAGATGTGCGGGTCGAACAATCAGAAAATAGGCCCGGGGAAACAATACTAAATAATGTCCCCTGTAAAACAGGGACATTTCCCCTCTGTTACGCCATCTGCCTCCGACAATTATTCAGTGGGCCTCAGGAGAAGTAAATATAAATGATATCATGTGAGTTATATTTTGTTTGTTTAAAATGGCAGGCGATGTGCACGTGAGCATATCTACAGGTCAGCTTCTAGTCTCAGCTCAGTTCAATCCTTTGCTCATTTTGAACCCCCCCCCCCCCCCCAATCCTGTTTTCTGAAACCTTTTACCTTCGTCTCTCTCTGGCTCAAGCTGCCCACTCCATCATCTCTCCCTCTTCCCTCCCTCGCCACTATAAGTTCCGGCATCCCCCCCTCTCCATCAATCTCTCCTGCAACCCCGCCCTAGTGCTGGCAGCCCACTCAAACAATAATTCTATAGAGAGAGAGAAGGAGAGAGAGAGAGAATGCGAGAAGGAACGTTTTATAGTGTTTCCCAGTTATGCCGGCCCTTATAGAGCTGTTCACAGCCCCTCCTCCATCAGACCAAGAGACGCCTCTCTCCGACTTCCTGTGATTTTCCTCTTTAGTTGATAGCAATATTTTTCTCTTTCCTCTCCTCTGGCCATTCTCTTTGGGATGAATCACAGGCGATGGGACCTTACAAGCTTCTACGTAGATGCCGGCTAAGACTAGTAGATCGGTCCAGTTAACAAGAGGTGAAGGACATTCAATAATTCTAGTCCCACCCCTTATAAACACTGCTGCATTGTGATTTGGCAAGGCAAGCCACGCACATGAACGCTTGACATCTGTATTGCCATAGCCAACTTCTCAGGGATTTAGAACAAAACCTAGCATTGTGAAATTTGCTCAGCCCATGAATGTCTTTATATTGTTTTAAATAAAAGTCAACGAAATTGGAATTATGCGGTTTTGACTATAAAAGGATTTTCTGAGTGATGTGCTAATGTTGATAATGCCCCCAACTGAATTTCTCTCGAGTTTCATACAGGGATATGGTGAACCACTACTTGACAGAAGCTGAATTTAAAGTAGGCTATTACATCTATACTACAGTTACAAGATGTAGCCAACCGGCTGTATAATACTGTGGGGAAAACATGGAAGATAATAATATCACTCAACAAAGTCGGGTGCTAGAACCATATTTTAAAAAGTAGATGTTAAACTGTGGTTACATTGTCCTGACACAGCCAACATACATTTTTTTTCATTAAATCCTTATAGACTATTACAGTGCCATTAGTGGACTCATAATATGCCCAGGATAAAGCCGTTACTGTACGTGAAACTATTACTAACAGGTGTAATGATGAATACTTACTTAGTGTCAGTAATGACACAGAGATGGATGAATCTGTTTCATCCCTCCACCTTGTCCTCTCTCTTCCTTAGGGGCAGTTGCCGAGCGGCATATGGCTGCTCACATGCGGTCCAGATTCCATGTCATTGTATTGGGGCTTGCATACTGGCCTCTCTTCTTCCCACCCCTCTATTGTCCTGCTCTGCCTTTTGTTAGTGTAGCGCCCTGGTGATGACACACACAGCCCCGTGTGCACGCGCACATGCTCGCACCCGCCCATCCAGGTGAGACGGAGGCGACTCTCTCTGTCTCACACACACACACACACACACACACACACACACACACACACACACACACACACACACACACACAC
>JAOEHI010008247.1:0-34550 GCA_025447815.1 Percopsis transmontana | reverse complement strand
TGTGTGTGTGTGTGTGTGTGTGTGTGTGTGTGTGTGTGTGTGTGTGTGTGTGTGTGTGTGTGTGTGTGTGTTTTGAGTGCTGCAGTTTAATGGGGATTGATAATAATGCGTTTGTGAGTGTTTTTTGATGAGCTGGGAGATGAGAGGGTATCTCTCTCAGTTTCACATACATATTAATAACAGTTGAGCTGTTCGGAGGGAATACTACTGCACGGCCATTACAGCGTACGCATGCACGAGAGAATGCATTTACAGTGGAAATACTCTTGTCTGCTCTCTACACAGACACACACACACACATCAGAACACATTAACACAACACGCGCATGACACACACACACACACACACACACACACACTCCCATAAACACACGTTAGGTATGATAAACTTGCTTATGACAGCTAATAACTCCCCTATTCCCTCTGGTCTTAATTAGGGCTAGTTATTACAGTGTGTTTGATGCTCTCTCTCTCTCTCTCTCTTACTCTGTCTCTCTCTCTGTCTCTCTCTTGCTCTCTCACTCGCACAGCTTGATTCCAGTGTTTTGTTGAGCGAGAGCAGAGTAGTGGAAAATATGGGAACTTACAGTGAACTCTTCTCTGGTCCACTGTCGGGGGTCTGTGCAACACACCTGTATGTGTCCCACATACACACACACACACACACACACACACACACACACACACGCGTGCGGTTATTCACAGCACGGCGAGGACTCCTTGCAGACGGTTTTCTAAGCCCGGGGTCCATCACTTTTATGAATATACATACATTTACATAGAAAATGTAAATGTCTGAAATCACTGCTAAGAGATTTTACAGACATTAAAAAGAATGTCTAGTTCCTTATTATCTGAATAACTTCAACACAGCCCTGTTGAGGCTGCTGTTACATTAAACCTACTTGTCCGTAAATGCACTCATTACAATAACCAGACAAAATATCACTGCTGAGAGACATGTCTACTCTTTCTAAATTGTGCATTCTCAAAGACATTTAGAGTTAACGGTACAGCCTTTAAAAAAGTACAACTAACTCTCTGATTGACAGAATCAGAAGACAAAAACAGCCCGTCATCTTTATATTTGACAGATATGAAACGATGAACAGTGGGGCAGGATGGCATAGGGTTAGTGGTTAGTGTGGTCGATTCCCAGCTGAAAGGTTATCGGTTCAAGCCCCAACATGCCCAACCCACCGGTATGCATCCTTGATCAAGATCTCTACTTGCTCCTTGATACTTATTATATTATGCATTGTAAGTAGCTTTGGGCAAGAAGAGTATCAAGAAAAGCATCTGTTAAATCACATAATAACTAAATAATTAACAATAATGAACCTCAACTAATGAGGGTGTTTGTATGTAAGAGACACTTATTTGTGAGGCTCTATTTCCTGCCCACACTGCAGGACCAGATCCCAACTTATTTAAGCTCTTTAATATTTCATGCTGCACCCTCAATGCGTGGCACAGTAAACGGCAAGGGGCATAGTACAGCAGGACAGAGGATTTGAGGAGAGAGGCAGAGGAAAAGATGGAATGAAGACAGGCCTTTGTACCAACTACCCCTTGTCCCAACATGGCATCATCTGAGAGGAGACCATCAAATATTCATCCCACACACACACGCGCACACTTATTGTAAACAAATAAAAACATGCATGAAAATGCATCAACACGCTATTGGTGCATGAAGATTCCCATGCGAGTGTGCCAATGTATATATATGCACACACGTACATGCACGTACATACACACACACCATCAGCAAAATGCTTAAAGCATGTCCACTCGATCTGTAAAACCCTGCATTACTTGTAAAGCCTTCTAAGCCACAGATTCAATTAAGGAGGGGAGCTGAGATACATCCGCTGAGATACATCAGCGGTGCGCTCACAAGGGCCTATGGTAGGTTCACATTAAGGCAATCCTCTGCTCTAGTATATGGCGGTTGGGCTCAGAAAGCTGCCTGTTGTTTGCATATAACATAATAAGACCAGTGTTCCAGTGCTCTGTGATAACATCATTATGCATGATATGGGTTGGAAGAAATGCCTTACTCATGACAAAATATTCCTGATTAAATGTATTCATTTATTAATTATGAATTGTTTTTAGAGAGTATTTAGAGAGGACCTATAGAGTCGCCTTCTCACTATACTGCATGAATGATATTTACTATTATCCTGTTTTAATGTGCAATTTTCTTTTGCTTTTTCTTTTGCTTCAGAATGTGATTATGGAGCTTATTTAACACTAGTCGTTAGGCTAATGTATCTGTTAAAACACATATGCCGCCATTCAGTTCTACTAGCAAACGTGAAACCTGGTTAGCGGAATGAATGTGCGGTGGCCCGCTGTGGAGCGTGCGTTAATCACCGTAAACACTTCCTTCATATTAGCCTCACTTGGGATTAGTGTCGGCTGCCGTCATCACTCTGTGGCAGCGGAGAAAACGTGCATGCATGCTCCCACTCATGAATCTCTGACAGACTGAGGGCTGGACGGCTCATTGCCTCGCCATTAAAATAAAGGGCCTTCATTACTTAGGATGTCCATGCTAAAGAGACACATAGATGCCTGTGTGTGTGTGTGTGTGTGTGTGTGTGTGTGTGTGTGTGTGTGTGTGTGTGTGCGTGTGCACACATTCGAACAGTCTCCATCACAACACATAAACAATAAGGCATCATCGCTCCCCAGCACTTGGAAACCCACCAAAGCCTTCTGGAATGCCTGATTGGGAGAGACGGAGACCTGGAATGGAACAATGCAAGCGGAACGTTAAACAGCATTCCTTTAACAGAGCGCCCATCAGTTTGTCAGAGACAACCTTCTCAGCTCAGGGCCAATAGCATTCACAATGGACGCAAGCATGAACGCATGGAGGCATTTTCCAGACCAGGAACTCTACAGCATAAAAGGAGGGATAATGATGGGAATTAGGTGTAATGCTCGGGACATGGTTTACGCTAAGCAACCCTCGCCTCGCTAGGAGCAGACATGATCCCTTCTTTCTCACGTTGCCGTGCATTTGACCAAGTGGGCGTTGAAGCATCAAAACAGTTCTAGCATCACATTTGGTGTGTTTTGTTACACAGTATATACTGCAGGCAAGGGGGACAGTTTCTGCCAGGCCGTCTGCAGGCTCAACAACAAATAATAAGACTAATGCACTCACACTGCTCTATCACACTTTATTATGCACTTTAACACAGGAGGTCTGTGTTGACGTTATTTCCATGAATAAGGGGGGCAGGATAGTCTAGTGGTCTTGGACTCCCAGCCGGAAGTTTGTAGGTTCGAGCCCCAGATTTGGCCTACCTGTAAGCATCCTTGAGCAAGATGCCTAACCCCTATCTGCTCCATGTAATAGCAGTATGTAATTGTAAGTCGCTTTGGATAATAAGCGTCTGCTAAATGACCTAATTGTAATAAGCATTTAGGTGTGTCTCAAGTGGTCTTTTTGTTTTCAGAGGGCTCAGTTTATCATGCATCAACAAACTGACTAGTATTTGCCCTACAGTTCTCAAAACAGTCCAAATGTGTTCCTCACTGCTGTTTGGTAAAGTGAAAATAGAGGGCAGCCCTGCTCTGTACCTTTCACATGTCAAAATGACCAGGCGTGAACTCGAATTACGCAACAATACAAATGGTGTTTTTTTTTATCCAAAGGCACAGTGTGACAGTGTGGGCGTGTCCCTGTCGCTGCTCTGTCCATGAGAGAAAGGCTTGAACCTGTGGAATTGTGCTGGCATTGAGGGAGAGAAGGGAGCCATGACAGAGAGGATGAATAATTGATAGAGAGCTGTTATCAATCCTGTGCACTGCTGTGATCTGTGGGCTAGCCCGGCACACACACACACACAGAGGAAAACGTTTGCAGGCTTGCAGCGCATTCACCCACACGCACGCACGCACACACGCACACACACACACACACACACACACACACACACACACACACACACAGGAGAACACTGTTACACCCGGCCAATGTCACCTAGCCAATCTTCAAATGAAACTGCATTACTTCATTCTGAGCAACTCGGCTCTTAAATGCTCAGCGGAACCTCTTCATCCTCTCACTCGTCTTACCTCTTTCACACATTAAACCTCTCCTGCTATCTGCGCTGGATGAATCATGTCAAGATCTGAAAAGGGAAACAAAGCGTCACACAAAAGCATGCACTCTCCATGAACCAGTCTTTTTCATTTAATCCCTAGCAGTTCCCCTCTAACAAGATCAAGACAACACAACCACGGGGCCAAGAGACGACCCTCAAAAAGCGCAAAGTGACAAAAGGAGGGCAACATGCTTCGTCATGCTTTAATAAAAATCCTCCTTTTCTTCTTTTTTTTTTAGAAACCACTAATACGATGACATCGCGTCACATCATATCGCCTTGGATACCCGACTGCCTCGATTCTATGGCATCTCGGGGGGGAACTGGTTTCAAAAGCACATCTGATTGGCCGCTGGGCCTTTGTGCCTCTGTGTTGCTAATTAGCAGGATCACGGCTTCCCTCGGGTCTACAGTCACACTCTCTCTCACACACTCACACGCACACACAATGCACATGCACACATGTACACATACCCAAGCCCAAATACGGGACACGCACACGGCTCTCTGTGGAGCACCGTGGTCTATGGAGAACAGATTCATGCTATTAATGGTTGAGCTCAACTCTCTCTCCCTCTCTCTCTCTCTTTCTCCGGTGCTTCACGTTATTTTGGCTTCATCGCTTCCTGAATAAGGATGTGATCCGGAAAACAAAAAAAGAATTTCAAATGTCTATCTATCCATCCATCAATCCGTGTCTGTCTATCTATCCATCCATCCATCCGTGTCTGTCTATCTATCCATCAATCCAACCATACATCTGTGTGTCTATCCATCCATCCATCCATCCATCCATCCATGTGTCTATCCATCCATCCATCCATCCATCTGTGTGTCTATCTATCCATCCATCCATCCATCCATCTGTGTCTATCCATCCATCCATCAATCTGTGTGTCTATCCATCCATCCATGTGTGTCTATCCATCCATCCATCAATCTTTGTGTCTATCCATCCATCCATGTGTGTCTATCCATCCATCCATCCATGTGTGTCTATCCATCCATCCATCAATCTGTGTGTCTATCCATCCATCCATGTGTGTCTATCCATCCATTCATCCATGTGTCTATCCATCCATCCATCCATCCATCCATGTGTCTATCCATCCAACCATCCATCTGTGTGTCTATCCATCCATCCATCCATGTGTCTATCCATCCATCCATCCATGTGTCTATCCATCCATCGATGTGTGTCCATCCATCCATCCATCCATCCATGTGTGTCTATCCATCCATCCATCCATCCATGTGTGTCTATCTATCCATCCATCCATCCATGTGTGTCTATCTATCCATCCATCCATCCATGTGTGTCTATCCATCCATCCATCCATCCATGTGTGTCTATCTATCCATCCATCCATCCCTCCATGTGTGTCTATCTGTCTATACAGGTCCCCCACCAGATGGGTGCGCTGACATTCTACCGCTATGAGCAGCCCATCGTAGACTACTGCCAGGCCCACCAACCCCTGCGGCTCAACATGGGCTATGAGGGTCCCCCGCAAGGCTTGGAGGGCCTGGAGGACCTGGGGCCACGCGACAGGGGCACCATACAAACAGTGGCGCTGCCCGCCG
Organism: Percopsis transmontana; assembly: GCA_025447815.1. NCBI lineage: Eukaryota > Metazoa > Chordata > Actinopteri > Percopsiformes > Percopsidae > Percopsis > Percopsis transmontana. The sequence continues at coordinate 28,839 of JAOEHI010008247.1, read as the reverse complement.
TGCCGTCCGCCACCGCTGTAGGGGGCCCCATGACCGGACCCCGGTCCCCTCCGCCTCCCTTGAGACCACCGGGGGCAGAGGGCCCCGGGAGCGGCTCCTTTCCCGCCGCCGAGCGCACCGCCACGCTCACGTTTGGACGCTAGCAGGTGGGAGGATCAGGCGGCGCCAGAGGTGGGACCTTTGATTCTCCATGACTTCAAATACGAGGAGGCTGGGGAGCTGTTTCTCTTTCTCCAACAGGGCCTTGTTTTCTGCACACCAGTGTCAGATGGCCGCTAGAGGATACAAATCAAATTGATTTCAAAACATGCCCCCGAGGAAGTCATTATCTGCAACACAAGATCTCAACGTTACCGAGGGCCCCGTGTATCCTGACAAATTTGCTCATCGTCTCTTTCACGTCATGAAAGTCGCAGCTCTCTCGAAATTGAAATGTAATCTGGTACACAGCATATGACGTGTCAGAGTAATACCTGGTTCAACAATATCGCTTGGCCCCTGACAACATACTGGAGCACATGTTCCAAGGACTTCATAACGGCCATCTGCTTGTGCTGTCAGGTGCAATAAAGGGGTTTTTAGGTGGCAAAAAATTGTTAGACTATATATCACTCTGTCATCTTCATTGTAGCCTAAAGGTATCTTGCCGTGTCTTACAAAAATAGCCAGTCAGTTGTTTTAACAAATATCAAATCGGTATTAAGTATTATATTAAGATGAGTAATTTTCTCAAGACAAGAGATTACCTTTCTCCATTGTTTTGTTTTTCTCTCTCTCTGTATTACTCTGTATGTGGCGTCTCATGATAAATCCATTTATGTGCATGTCAAACCAAAGATAGTTTACCTTTCCTTTAATTTCAATGCACATAACCTTTTAGAATGATGTATGTTGTTAGAACTACTCTGCCTCTTACATTTACAGTTTTACAGGTAACACAGTAACACAGCAATTTAAATAGTTATCGGTGATAATATTTGACCTTACCTGCTCAACATAGCAAATGCCATCTACAATTTTTGGCAATGTTCTGAAACAAACCTAAAATTGACACGTAATAAATTTCTTAAATATACAGGTTGCAATAGTGTCACAACAGAATGACATGCTTGTGTAAAAGACTCTTATCACAGTTATGATACACTCATTTGCAATGATTTCACATGCTTTAAAGAAGTAATCAAAGGGAAAATATGTGGCAAAATGCGTACATGTGATTGCAGAGCATCTGTACATATTCCAAGAGAAGCTCCACTTAAGGGAAATTCACTGCCCCAAATGACCCGACATTGTTGAAGCGATGCTTGACTTAAATCAAGTTGGACTATTTTCAGAGCAGCCATCTTGATGGGTTGGCAAGGCCGTATGCTAGGTGCTCCCCAACCTCCAACCCCTACAGAGAGCAACAGCGCCTAGTGGGGGCAAGATGGACTTGCACTATCAGACCTGCATATGAACTCTGGGGTCCCTGGGAAGGGGGGTGCTAGGAATTTGCACTCTGGCCGACATAAAGACGACCCTCATTCATTGAGCATAGAATTTATATGGCTGGCTGTATTCGAGCAAACTCTAATTATGGTTATTTTTCTATATGTTGATGGTCCCATTCCTTGAAGCTGTGGAAACCGGCTGTGGCTCCCCCTACATTGCCCCTGATTAGTTCAGTGAGAAAAGGGCACGCCAAGGTGAAGCCCCTCGGAAGTGGAGGCAGCCACAAGCCACGAGAAAATTAATCAAAATAAAAAGTGTTTGCTTTTTTATGTTTTTGTTTTGGGCTTGGAAGGATACAGAAACATTTTTGAGATGTTCAAAGATGATGTCAAGAAATTCTATAAGACTAATCAATGGACAAAATCTAATAGAACTTATTTATCATGTAAATAGAGAATCTTTAAGAAGGAGGGAAAAAAGTACGTATTTCACTTCTTCTAAAACACAAACTGCCTGTGAACAGAAGAGGAGCCTTACCCACAATCCAGTGGGAATCTGGGATGACTTGGTGAAATGGTTCCTCGTGTATCGCTCCCCTTGTTTCAATGATAAATATTTTTCTATCTGTTCCCGTCACTATTCCACCATTCTGCCATTACAAACAAATTATTGAGGTTATGTCTCAAATCCAATCATTTGACTGAGTCACACAAAGGAAAGTGAAAATGGGAACCTTATTATTGTCAAACCTCATGAAGACCCATATTTTCAGTTTTCACTTCAAGACGTGTCTGGGACCAAAACCTGGCAGGAGGTGGCCGTATGATGTGTTGTTACTTTCATCACAAACCAAACCAGTCCTATAGAATCTCAACACTTTCAGCCATTTCCAAGATCAACTCAACGGGATGATGTGCTATTCTTTATACCAGGAGTTCATCTTGTGAAGGGTTTTCTTTTAATGTGCCATGACTTTTCTTTCCTTTTCTTTATTTTGATAAATGCTTTACCAAGGCCTGCCCCGAAACATGTATGATCCAAAACGTTTCACAATTCCATGACCAAGAAGGGTGGCGTCCCCTTCGTGTACAGGACACTGCATAAGAGTGAAATGATCGCTCAGTACAGTTGCTTAGTGCTGGTGGAGTTTACTTTGTAATAACAGCTGTGCCAATGTCTTTATAATGGGACTCTCTAAAGTCTAACCATGTATTGTCCTGCCTTGCTCTGTTTCAACCCCGCTAACTCCTTGGCCTGAATTTCATGTCTGCCTCTTGGTGACTTGGGTGAACCTGTTAAATGACGTTCTATTTCTGTCCGCATGCTGATATTTTGGGAGTCTGTGCCCAAGAAGCACTGAACCAGAGACAAACAGTACCGATGATATTTCCTGTTTGGAATGCCCTAGAACCACACACACACGCGTCTTGGATAACTACAGTGTTTTTTTAAAGCAAGTTGTGCGCTGACCCATTCCTGCCCCTATCTTGCCCAAAGTAGAATTCCCTAGCACTATGGGCTCCTAAGCCAGACTGCAGAGGCAGAGAGAGGCTTGTGTAGGGTTTTTACTCCAGGGACAATCGTTGTCTTTCACGGTCCCTTTCCTGTAAATGGCACACTACAATAACTCCCCACATGTATTAATTGCTTCATTTTTTGCAGTGATAATTGAACAATTCATTTTGGACACCAAATCAAAACTACTGCACACTCTATATGCAAAATCGAGGTACTAATGCAGTGCTTGCTCACAATTGAATCAGCCGGTAATAGGTGATTGATTAATCATGACTACCGCCCTGATAAAATCTGGTATATTCAGTGGAATGTTCGAATACCACTGCCAACAATTATTTAGTCTTTTGTCCAATTTATTTCCAATGCCATCAAAGAGCTAGAAGCAAAGACGCTGCATGCTAATAATGCATGTTTGAGCTGAACTCCAAGTCTATTTGTGCTAGCAGACAGGCTCTGTTTTGTCTTCTGCTTTGTTTGTTTTGAGTTTTGTACCCAGGTTTTCCTGCACCCTTTTGAGTTTTGGGCTCAAACCCCCAACTGGGAGAATTTCTTTCTTTTTTTCCTTTAATGGGATGGATAAAGGTCTAAGGAATTGCTGTGAAAGCTCTTATATTTCACTGTTTATACTCCAAGGAGAGCTAAATGCAAATCTCCAGAGGAATAGGCAAGGCAAAGGAGAGGAAAGATGGAGGGGGAGATATGATACAAAACGAAAGGGGAAGGGGGACAAATGGGGTAAGCGCAAGGAAATTTTATTGTATAACAATGAAGGCTTTGGGATTTTCTGGACTGTCCCAGGCAACCCAGTTTAAAGCTAGAGTATTACCCTTATAGCTCCCACCAAACTTTACAAATTTAATCTGCATGTGGGTGGCAGCATAGATAGGTAATAAAAACACACGTTTTTAACACTGCCTGAATTAAGTTATTGCCATCGCATGTACAAAGACACGTGCTCACATAACCTACAGTACAGTATCTGACTCGCACACAAACACACAAGCGTAAAGTGCGTCTGACATTTGATAATGATGTACTGCACCACAGGTTTTGTTGTCATGTCAACCAGGCCGGCTCTCTTTAACCTGTATCCCATACCTCAGCAAGTCTGGCGGCTCACCCCCCCCCCCTCCTTGCAGTTCACCAGAGCCCAATTTGCAGTGGTTCAGTGGGTTCTAATCCATTACCTGATAAATAGATTTGAAAAATTAATTCCTAGCTGTGCGAGAATTTGCAGCTTCCTCACTCGCCGGTGCATTTGTCTTTGAGCCTCTTAACCACCGACAGCACTGGAACTCTTTAATGTAGAAAGTGAAAATGCATGGAGTGGGGCGGTAATCAAAATGGAGCAGGCCCTTGCTAAGTTGCCTGCCTGCCACTAAAAAATTATTCAATTTAAACATATATTTCTCTCTATCTTCCTGACTCTCTCTCTCTTAATTTATATTTATTAATTTATTTTACATTATATGAGCCATCGCAACATTCTGTTTTGTCCGTCTCATTTGGCGGTTTCAGCTGTCTGCTGTCTTAAAAAAATAGTGATATTTAATTAACATTATGATACTAACAGCCTTTATGAGAGACTGATAGCATTGCTAATGAGTTAGCCGTAGCCTGTATGTGTCCAAATTACCTGTGTGCATCTAAAGCAGCATCCCTCTACCTCCCCTGAGCCAATGTCACCATTACTGATGTTCAGGCCAGCCTCTTCATCTTTGATCGTTCCATACTTTTTCACATTAGCTGGAAGTCTTTAACCCCCCCCTGACCCTTATTGTCCTGTTTTTCTGCCAGGTCATGTCGGGGGCACAGAAAAAGAAGGCTTGATCATTAACCTGTCAGAGAAACACACTTTTATGGTTGTCTGACAATGCTCGCTTATGTCGCTAATTGGATTTGTGTGAGAAAGTATTTTTATTTAAATGGATCCCATTTTACTGCTGCAATCGTATTGGAAATGCAGTAACAAAGAAACTGACAGAAAGCAATATCAGTATCAATGTCTGTTTCTTACATGCTCAAAGTATTTTCCTTTTCTTGTCTCTCAAATGCAAACCGTGGGAATCCTGCTTTCTCCCTCTCATCCATTTTCTACAGAGAGCATTGGTTTCTGTAGGATGTAAATATGCGCTGCATTGTTTTTGGTAGTTGGTCGGTTGTTTTTTTGTTAATTTTATTTTTCTTCTTTGTTTTTTTGTTCTTTTGACTGTATTCAGACCTAAAGCGGTTTTGTGGAGAACTGGTCCAAGCGCAAAAATATGGCTCTTCTTTGAGTATATTATTGTCAGAAAATGTTTTGTAAAAATTTTGATGATGATATAAAGAAATAAAGAAATCTAAAGATGGGATTGGTAATATGTTTCTTCGTGCTCTTTTGGACTAAATTCTAGGGGCTTTCAAAACAATATTCCTGCTATTTTATGTAATTGTGTATTTTGTACGATAATATTTCTGTTACATCAGACTATAAAATTTGTCCTGAGCAGACCCCAGTGGCACCAGAGTAATCTCTCCCGTACAGCAGATCATTTGTAAATAGTAAATAGCTTTGTCCCAGTGAAACACTTTATTCAGCTATAGCGAAAGCTCAATCAGGAAGACTATATAATTACAAATTCCATTTCTGTTATAAGTAAAACGAGTTTTTCTATGCTGAAATTTGCTATTCTGCTATCCAATAAGAACTCTCATGTCCTGTGAGAGCCAACAATTTTGTTGTGTTGCTGCATGCTTGTGTCTATGTGTAGCCTGCTGAACTTAGACCCACACAATAACTTTTCGGGGTTTGTTTATTTTTGCAATATCAACAGTTCCTTGCCTCTTTACAGAAAGGCCAAAACAAGATAATTTAAAACCAAATACTCCAAAACATACGGCGGTGGGCTTAGGACACTGACAAAGAAAGCAAAATATAATTATATAATCACAATACACTCTTGCTGAGTATTAAATGTACAGTTCACTTAGAACACACTTACATTTCCCAGAATACAGACTCCGGGCTTCACCAGGGAGCGCCCAACTTCACACACTTGTTACTCTTGTCTTGCAAACACATGAAAACACTGGTGTCAGCCGCTACACATGAAGCCATCGACATTCATCCAAAGTCAACCCCATCTACAATAGATCATCCAGTTAAAAGATGAACACAAGTATAATTTTAACCTTTGTACATTCGTGTTTTTAACCGGTTATGCCATATTTACTTATTTATTTCACACGATGTACTCCAACATTTTCCGCCGTGCTGCTTCCCTGATCGACCCGAACGAAAAAGAGAACACCGAAGAAGCACCGCGCAACTCCTTGGTGCGTCACGCCGCCACCCAGTGGCTGACATAATTAACTAAAAATGTACCTTCTAGAAGCAAACAAACATATGCACATTTCTTTCATGTTTACAACAAAAACATAGGTACTGTATGTAAAAATAAATACATGTGATGGGAGTGTTACAACAAATTCACCACCCGGCTACATATGTAATCTAGGTTCCTTAGCGCTTGCACCTTCATCCTTTTCTTAGAAGGTTCCTCTTCAACAAAGATGGTGATCAGCTGCAGTTTGTCCGGGACTACCAATATCAGGCCTCCGCTAGGCTATTGGAAGAATACCCTCAGACAGATATCTATATTTTATTACACCTATAAAGACAATATTTGATGCTAAATGTTTTTTCGGATAAATCATAATGATATTAGGGTAGTTAGGGATGGGATGGTTGCATTGCATGATTGCTAGTTAGCTATGGACTGCTAAAGTTAGTTTTGCCAGTACCTTTAAAAACTCAATGAATGTCATACAGACATGTTAACACCCTGTCTTGTAGCTGACAGAAACCCTGATTGTAGGCTACTCCATCTTTAATTTTGTTTGGGGTTTGTTAGACTTCTATGTGAAAGTGAAAGGGCAAACTGCTTTGCAAACAGAAAATATGTTCTTCATGTGGTTTTCAACAGTAAAATGAATGAAGTGAGAATTCACATTTCTGTGGCTGTGCCCATGGCATTATTCACATTTGTTTTACACATATGCATGATCACTGCAGGCAACACTCACTCTTCACGCTGTGTCCACAATCTTCCTAGAAAGCAGCAGACGCCAGAGTTTTAGAGACAGGGCAGAAAAGTTCAAGAATGACACCCTGGCTCCATCTCTGACTGACTGACTGACTGACTGACTGAACCGGATCCTCTCAGCAGAGGATCACCTCACTGTCACCCCGAGAGATGGGAGATCGGTCTGCTTCAGCCCGCTGTCACTTCACATCCACTCATCACGCCATCAGTGCCATGGAGGAACATGACAGGCCTGTTCACAGTCCAGCTCACACCGGTTGTTAGGACATGAGGTCTTACCATGTTTTACTTTTCTCCTCCATTGATCTCAAATGATCGCTCGCCCCTCTAGAGGAGTTAAACGTTAAAACAATTATGTCAGTTATTTATAAAACCCGGGGTCCTGTCCAGGGGCTGCTGTTGCATACTTGACATAGGTTGTGACTCCTTATGCTACCTGTCAATAAATATGACAGGGTATTGCTCACTGCTCACACAATGCTTAAAATAAACACTTATGTAAAACGCATTTCTGTCACTCCAATGTGCGAGACATTTCTGAAGCTGTAACTATAGAGTGTCACGTTAAAATGCTTTGAGCTGAAGATTTACTATGTTTTCATACAACACAGGCCTTTGCCCCCCCAAAAGCAATTCCTGGTGTAAAGGGTAAAAAAAGGTCTGACATGGCTGAGGGGGTCAACCTCTCTCAGCTGATTGCACACACCCAATCTCATTTCAATCTGTGTGAAAAACCCCTTGGCTGGTGGTTGATTGGTCCAGTCAGGCGGCCGGTACGAATTTAGTGTGTGATTTTTAGTGACCTTAATATGATGGCATGATGGCTGTACAAGGCTGAAAACTCTTGGAAAGCACTGGAAGAATGTAAAATGTTGTGGTGTAGGTCACCTACAGATGTGTACTGAGTAAATTTAAAACTTGCAAACAACCAAGAAATCTGAATCCAAACCAAAACAAGTTTACTCCGCCAACATACATAATAGTAATTGTAGTCTAGAAAAAACTAGAAATATTTTATTTTGGTTATTTTTTTTTACTTTAGGTTTATTGTCTTTTTGGTTTTTTTTACCTGTGCATTGCACTATTCCGCTGTAGTTAACCCTTTTATGGCAGTCTTTCCTCAAGATTTAGTGTAAAAAATTGAGTTTGCTGCAGGAAGAATGCAGAAGAATCACCTTCAAATGGACTATTGCTTTTGACCACATTCAGGGACTCTGGAAGTGGGGGTCCTACTTTTGACGTCCGTGTTCCGCCATCTGCTTAAGGTATACAAATGTTTTATATTTTCTGAACATAATACAACATTTCATTTAGAACAGTTATTAAATATCAACCAACATAATGTTTATGTTCTGGACGGTGTGTTGCCAAGATGTATTTTAGCATTATGCTGTAAGTAATGTGTTGCTTTGTGCTGCTTTTTTTGTCGGGAAAACAACTAGAATGCACTAGTTTTTCCTCAAATTTATGTCATGGGGGAGCATACCCCCGAAGCCCCCTAGTAATTATGCAAGTTCAACACAAATTTCACTCCAAGCTAAAAGTTTAAGCACCCCCAAATTGAAAATGTCAGTAAATCCTCAAAGATGGCTGTCTTAGCCTATAAAGAAGCCCAGACATTTTAGAGAGAAGAGATTGCGCTTTTCAGTTTCCCTTCCTATTTCCAGGTCAACTTTAAATATCTCAGAATGTACACTGTTCCTCCAGTTTGTCTCTTACTACATATTTTTTATTTCAAGGGTAAAAAAGCAAAATTCATTACAATTACAATAATTTCTAGTCATTCTAAGATCATTTTACATCCCTTGCTCTTCACATGTAGCCTGGCTCCGCCTTCCTGTATCTCAGCAGTCTGGAAACGAACAATGTATTAACGATCGCGATTAGTGGGGGTGGTTAAGTGTGATGATGTTAAAATCAAGCATTACTTTTGAAATGCAGCTCTAACAATGATGGCGGTAGAGTTAGCGATACGTGCTATATGAAGCGATACGAGCAGTTGTTGCAACGCTAGGGAAAATAGAAGAATTGAAAGCCAGGCAAGAGCAATGTCTAAAACTGTTCTTTGAGGGCATACAACATACATACAACATATGTCATATCGCTGTCAATGGTGATTGGTTAAAGGCTGCTCCAATGGTTTAAAAATTAGGCCAAAATCTACACCAATTAGAATGCAACGACTGCAAGCAATCCCAAATCGAGCGTGGCCAGACCCTATTCACGAATTGAATTTGGGTCTGGTTATACCAGGCAACCCCACATGGGCCTATATTTTATGTATTTGTATCTGTTCACCTAAAATTATAGAAACATTTTAGGTTCAGAGAAGTCTTTTACTATGTTGTTCTGTCTCTCTGGATGTCTACCTGATGAACTGAGAATACATTATGTGGTAAATAATAGAATACAATGTGATGCTCAGTACTACCATAATCCAAATGTTTGTTAACTACAGTCATCAACATTTCTACAGAAAAACTGTTATTCTAAAAAAACAATGAGTGAAACACATTGATAAACAACGTTTTGCATTATTTGTCACTGTTGCCATTGTAAACAATGAAAGGTTCTTCTGTCTAAAGTGGAAGTTTTTTTTTTTACAGCCACTCACTGTTGTCAACTGCCATAATTGCTAGAGCACAAAATGCAAACTGCACAAAACAGGACAGCTCATTTAATGTCATGAAGATATTTAAAGGGGCAGTGTGTGTTTATTACCCAGAGGGGGCAGAGCTTTAAAAACACAGTTTCCCATAACACAGAAACTGCATGGGGCATATGCATGTGTGGTTCGTCTTACCCTGTGCCTCGGCTCCGCATTCAAACAGAACGGCAGGGTGAGATTTTGTAGCTCCTCTCAACCCCTCTTTATGGCAAATGGAAAAAAAAGAAAAAAACTCTGAGGCTACTCTATGTTGTAAGTTGAAAATGTATTGTGGATATTGGCGTGCTATGCAGAGAAACACACAGCGAGGAGCTCAACAGACGTGTCGGATGCAGGAGAGACCTTTTTTTCCTGCCAACAAACCACCCGATGTAGGTTAACAAGTCAGAAGCAGAGAAGCACGCTCCACCACGCAGCGTGGCAGAACCTGACCTCCGGGCCTCGCACCAGGACGGCTTTGAAGATGCACTTTTCAAGGTCACGGAGGTGTCTCAGAGAAGGAGCTGCACGCAGACAGGGTTTAGATTGTAGCAACAGAACGAGCCAGTGAGAAAACACAACAACACAAAACAAAAAAACTAAATCCATGGTTCTGGGCACAGGTTAGCCTTGTGGTCTTTGAAGTCCCTGACATGGACTTATACTCATTGAGTATGCACCTACCTGCTTCCAAATACTTGCCGTTGCATTCATTGCAAGTTACCCTGGTTAAATAAAAATGCAGAGAATGCAATTCACAATTCACAATCTTGTTCTTCAGGAGTTTAAGATTTATTGAAGACACCCAGCACTGTGGGTGGTAAAGGTGTCTTCAGATCCTCAGTGCCTTTACTCTATGTCCCCTTTGGGATCAGCAAAGTCTTCCTCAATCCAGGGTTTACACAGAACGCTGAACGACAGTGTAAGAAACATTTTGTAAGTAGTTTCAGCATGTAGTTTTCTGCTGGACACGCTAGGAATGGCAGGAGAAATGTGAATTTCCTCAATTCCTCAAAGCACAGAAGCTCAGCATTTGCGTTTAGCCTGCGCCCAGTGTAAAGGACACCCAGTGATGAAGTCCAGCTATTAATCCCAAGAGTCAGGGACCAGGGTGCCAAGGAAGTTCCCTCTTAAACTAATTCACTTATCAAGGCTTAAAGGTTTCTACTATCGTAGTCAGCCAAGAAGGTTTTTTTCCTGAGATGTAGATTACCAGAAGGCAGGACTCGGGCATATTGCCTGTGGATTCCTTTCTTCTGTCTGCTGTCGTCTTTCTCCATCAGCTGTTATACAAAGCGTTTTACAATGCAATACAATATTAAAGGCTGGTTCAATTAAGCAACATTATCCACGACAAATTACAGATTATATATGCACTATTAGTGTATGCGTTCTTTTGGCAAACATACAATTAAATAAGACCAAATTTGGATAAAAATATATGTAATCTAGAAATGTTCTGTCTAGAAACAGTTTTCTTGTTGGACACGATCCATGATAAAGCCATCTGTTAAGCATGTTTATCTGCTATTACCTCGTTGGCAATTATTTTGCTATAGCAAGGCTTATCTTATATTGTATCATATGGTGTCATATCATGCCCCAAAGGCCTACAATTCACACAGGCATTTCAACAACCATAAAGCTTAATCCTACAAATGAAAAAAAAAAAGATAAATTGAGAACCTTGTGACTAAAAAGGAGGGGTCCTCCTTCCTAAACAGACAGGCACCAGTGACAGGATGGGCGGATAATAAAGTGTATAATCAGGGAAACCATAAGCAAAAAAGCTAAATAGTGAAAGTGTTTCTGGCTCTTGAGTGAAATGTCATGTTGCGATGATACTAGTGTTGTCCCCACAGTCCCATTCTTTTTCATGTCAATGCCACGGAAGCCAGGCAATAACATGAAGAAAAAAAGGCTTGTAATTCGTTCAAGTCGAGGAAGACACCTGAGGAGGTACTTGGTAAACTAGAGAATAAGCATGAATCATGGTTTCTGTGTCAACCAATAACATTACATTAACTTTTAGAAATATTTCGGTGAATGTATTTATTCCTAATAAGCAAAGCAGCAGAGAGTTCAATACCGGGGTGCGCTGGCATCGGCGCACAGGTGTGCAGCTCATCCCACACACCTGTGGGTGATTTTGTGTTTTCTATTTGGGTTAGACCGCCAGCGCATCCCTCCGTCAGTCATAGCTAACACCTATGAACCACGAAAAGGTTCATGAGGGGTTAATAAAAGAGTATTTTTCGAAGTTAGGCTGGGTTCGCTCATTTCAACGCTCCAGCTATAGGGAATAACATAGAATTTGTATTTATTCCAAACTCGGGTAATAGCACACTGATTGGACTGTATCCTGGTAATCTAATCTCAGATTTAATCAATCAGGAAAATGCTATGACTTTCTATAAGAGCACGCTATAGGTTGTCTTAGTATTTACCCAACACAGTGTCTAGTGTGATATCACTGTCACTAAATCTTTTCCAGGTCCACTGCTTCCAAACGAGAACAATTACCAGGTGACTTCTTAAAGAAAGGAGAAAAACTACATAGTTATTTCCTAGCACACCTTCCAGTGGAAGTTCTTGAGAAAAAAAATAGCAGGTACTTTTCAATCACTGATTTGGAAAGAGCATAGCTTTAAATTGTGTTTGTTTGCAATGAGAAGGAATGCCCTGAAATCTTCCTGTGTGAGTCATTATTCATCTTCTTATATACTTTAATATTCATGATTATGAGTGAAAGGTTATGTTGTGTTTGATATTTTCGACCAAGGAGTCCACATGTCTCAGACCCCAAAATACACAAATTGGTTTATGGACCCTATTCTAAAGGCCACAGTGAAAAGGACGGGAGGCCATTTCTATCCGTCTATTGTATATGGGAGCGAGGCTGTTGTTGAGACTGGGGGGAAAGGACATGAAGTATAGCTGATAAGACGAAGGAGTCGTAAGAATCATTTAATTTGGCTGAACGCCCAGAAGACAATCCCCGAACCTGTACTGAGTGTGTGTGTGTGTGTTATACAGGCAAACTGTACCTCTGCATTTGTGTTTTTTTTGTCCTTCGTCTGTATAGTACCTTGTAAGCAGTTGGATTGTTAAAAGCACTTTGACATGGCTAATATCTCTACAGACAATAAAACAACAACAACAGACAGTCAGTGAGAAGAGAAGAGCTGTGAAAATGTCTTCTTTTTTTCTCCGCTGTTTTATATTGTCCCTGGTCCCAGGATAAAAATGAGCTCTGAAAGGTTACATTTTAGAGATAAGATAAGTCTGCACTGCAGGGATTTAATACTAAAAATGTGTGTGTGTGTGTGTGCATTTGTATTCAGACTTTCAGACTTATCTTTGGTATAAAGCAACACTCAAGACACCTGCATGCATGAGGGAGAATTTCCTGATAATGCAATGCTGCAAGTCTAGCAATATGAATGGTATACAAGATATTAATTTATATGTATTGATATATGTATGATTATAGTTCATTATATTTGTATATTTTAAATAAATGAAACTTCAATACACTTTTTACTGGTAATTATATGATTTAATATTGTGTAAAATATCAAAGCTATCAAAGCCTATCTACTGTAACTGAACATAAAATTGGAAAGAGATGACAAAATAAATCACATGGAATTAATTTTAATTTCATACAGAATATTTGTAACATTCCACTTTTAGGCACTCAAAATATGCCCTTTTATGCCCATCTCTCCCTTATTTATGCAGACGGAGAAATTTTTTTTCATGATGGATTGAGGGTACAAAAACGACTAATTAAAGTGCACAGAACATCCCCCCTCGCCGCTTACAGAAGCAGAACGATGCAGGTAGTTTGATCAAGCACAAATACACAGGTAGACATGAACTTTAAGCAGCAGGAATAGCATTCAGGTAGTCTGGCACGCTAGATTCCTGCAGGTTAAATAGGCCGTCCTCATTAGCAGGAGAGAATATTATTGTGTGTGTTTGTGTGTCAGCAGTTTCCTGGCTAGACGTGTGGTTATTTAACCAATTAGTATAGGACTATTTCAGAAGTAGAACGCCAGAATGAAAATATTAAGTTAAAATGAAATATAGCTATGGAAATAGGGAACGATTTATTATCTGGTTTATATCTTTAATTTTTAGGAAATACAATTTAAATTGTCTCTGTGGGGTTACACAGATGGATTTGCTGGCCAGACATCATCCTGGAAGATACATAAATTAATTTACCCCGACAAACAGCAGCTCTTAACATCCATCAAGTTGACTCACTTTGACCAGGTATAATGAAAAAGCATCTCCAATGTTCTCAGGCCCCATTTTCTTCCGCTGCGTGCGATCACGCAAGTCAGCCTAATTTCCGCTGTGTTTTATTTCCATCTTTGCTTGTTTGTGTGCATACAGGATGGACTAATAAGATGGCATTTACACTGGATAATGACTGACGCCTTGCTGCCCGCCACCGGGCTCCGGAGTGCGCTGCAGTAGCTGTAATAGGCCTCTAATTTATCAGCATAATAGGACAAATTCATCAAGGCACGCAGATCTCTGCAGGGCACGGCCGCTACTGGCAGGGGTGTAATGGCCGGATGGGCAGAAATCATAAGTGATGTGAGGGGACTGAGCAGAGGCTACTTAAACTCTGACCTTCCCAACTCACTGGCATTGTCAGTCTTGGATCTTTTACTGAATAGAGAAACTTGCTCGAGTATTTTGCCCGTGTCTTCAAAAAGGGAGCAGGTTGCCTTTGTAGATGTTTAATTTGTATATCTTTCTTCATGCGCCTTTTGAGGAAGAACTGAATATGTGTCGCGGGTCTCTACGCAACTCGGTTTACATTACATTTACAATTTGAAACCCACTGTATTTAGGTCACTATTGTGGCTGAAATACATCAGATTTTATTCATGTGTAAATGTTACACTCTCAGCCTCAAATGTAAAAAAATATTTTAATGGACCTGTAGCAGAGGAAATGGGAAAGTTAAAGCTGTATAATATGTCTCGTCTCTCATTTTAGCAGTCTCCCCCTCATTTGTGGTCATCTCCGAGGGCACAAAGGAATTCAAATCCCCTATCGTCCCAAATCTGTCTCTGCCAAAAAAAAAAACAGCGCCCTGTTCTCTACTTTCTAGTTATCAAAAAAGTATGTAAATTTGACACATCTTATTATCAATGGAGGAAAAGAAATACGATCTCAGCCTTTGTGTGTTATTTTTGGTAAAGCTCTTGTTTGCATCAAGGTTGCTAACATCTAAACATCTGAATCTTCCCCACCAGAGACTACCGAGAGCAGTTCGGTTGTCATCCCTCCGCCATTTAAGTGGCTTCTTTTGGACACGCCAAGTTGCACAGAACTCTCTCAAAAGTGTGACACATTTACAAGTGTGACAACATTAAGTTAAAGTATATCTTCAAAACAATGGCATTTTTCTTTGTTTGTTTGTTTTTGTAGAGCAGACGTTTACAAAGCTTGTTGCAATCAAGACAGTTTGCAGAAACAAAGTTGCATAAGAAAAAGGATTTGTATAAAACAATAATTACACAACTATGAGAGAGAGAGAGCATCTTAATATCTGTACTGTTCTGAGGTAATAACTCAACACTTGAACACAACACAAGTGCAATACATCCACAACTATAATACCCCCCTCAAAGCCACTACCACAATGTAAATAAATCTTACAACTGATACTATGTTGGCGGCCTGGCCTTTTGTTCCTTTTGTTCTGTGACTCTCCTGGTTTCCACTATAATCCAGTCCCTACTGTCTCTCATTCATCAGTCTGTTTGAATCAGATCGACGTCGTATTAAAGAGCCAAATGAATGACCATATTATTGTCGTTGCAACGGCTGACCTTCCAGAGATGTTTTAGACCTTCAGGAAATAAAATAGAAAGAAAGGTTTTATGGTATTATCACCTTGAACTCAATCAACAAATATCACTGTGTGGAAACGATTTAGACACGCTAATATGATTACCTTGCAGAGTCAGCTCAAAACTCCACGGAGATAACTTTTTAGTGTCATAAACAGTAACAGGATGCGCTGTTCATCTGTCTTCGAGAATCTTGTTAGGACTGACATTTTTAGTAGTATATCTATCTGGTCTAAAATCATTGAATATGGTCCAACTACGAAGGGACGTGATGTGATGCATGACATCTTGGCCCTGCAGTGGTATGGTGGCAAGGCAAATATCTGAAATATGTGACAGGGTGAAAATTAGCTCTGGCCTAAAATACATGGCTGTGCCTGTAAAGGAACCTCCGCTCGCAGACCCCAAAGGTTGTCCTGGAGAGATATGAGCAAGTACAGAGTCAGTCAACATAGAGCGTACTACAGATTGACCGGGACCACGAAATTAAACAGCATAGTCCTGTCATGATGGAAATCCAAAAGAAAAAGGATTCAGTTTCAAGCTAGGCATATCGTACTAATACAGTACTGGTATAAGTCCACCTATCTCCCGCATACTGTGACTTGATAATGGAGGTGTTGAAGAGAGTGATGGATGGGCCCTAGTTTCCGGGTCGAGACGCAAGCAGAGACGCATGGCGCAAGATCTAAGACGTGGCCAATACTTACTTCTTAATGGATGGCGAAAGTCCAGACCAGCTACAGTAAGACAGAAAAGATGTAATCACGGATTAGCCTAGGTAATCAGTCCGTCATTTGAGGTTGAATGAGGTTAATTGAAATATTGAAATCCCAGTCACCGTGTTGTTTTCCATGCATAATGATGCATATTGACTGTTTTGTGTTGGAAGGCAATGATACACATGCATATATTTTGTTTTGTGATGAAAAAGGTTAAGGACAGTAGTCATTAGTTAAATTATTCACGAAGGAAAGCCAGGAAACTACCACACAACTCCTGCATTTTCGCTAAGACGTGGTCTGACCAGGAGGAGACGCTAGCGCAATATTTGGTTTTATTTAACACCAAACTATCACTGTGCCACCTGATTTTGACTAAAAAACCCTCTGCTGCACCCCCACGCCCATTTCGGCACAAGCAATGTCATGGCGAGTCGGGAATTTAGCAAACGAGTTCAGATTAGAGAAAACCACCTTGCGCTTAACTAAATTGTCACTACGTCCATGTTAGCGCTACTGCCGGCCTTGCGCCGTCTGGAAAATAGAGCCCAATATGTTCTATAGAACTTGACACCTGGCTTCACTTAATTACAGGATCAGTATCTTAATTACGGTACGCAATCAGCCGGTGGAAATACTGTTCCTTTTCCTCATTACCTCAAATGTCACAATAGACTTTTCACATCAGATACTTCTATGGATATACCATGTGAAAGCTAAGTCAATTTCCCTCGCATGGGTAAACATCAGCTATAACTTTAAACACCCCTTGAGAGAAAGGGTACTGGTGAGAACTAGCTGGTAAATTGCTCTAAGTTAAGCCTGACACAACGGATTTGGAGCAACTCGGCTAGACAAGGTTAGTTTCTATTGTGGGGGTGGGGGGTGACATCTGTGGTTGTCACTCGTCCGTGGCAACAGGTAGCCAATAGGATCCAACTGCTTTACTGAAGACAAGCTCGCTAATGCGATTTCAGTGTTTTGTTTTGATTTGCCCCTTATTTTGTGAGTTGTAAGCATTTAGTATATTTGTCCCGATATGGGTCTAAACATGAAGCTTCCAAGCAGTGCTCCAATCAGAACTGAAGGAAGGGGAGAGGGGGTGAAACGTCAATTATAGTACACCTGCCCACACATATTTCCTAAGATTAGATCTACCTTTTGAACAGCATACTCTATTGTTATCAGGGCCGGGAATATCACTTTTTGGAGGCTGTTGGGAGAAGCCCATACGAGTGGACATGCACTGTACGTCAAAACCTCAACGCCACAAAACACACTGCTAGGATAGCCTATATGATCGACTATAATTACTCTTTTGTAGTTGCCAAGGCACCCAAACAATAAACCTCTATACTGCAGCTTTATTTATGCCTCTGCATCCTTGGAGTTATTTTCTTTTTGTTTCATCAGGCCCTTTGAATGCTAATGACAAATCATCAGTATCCATCCAGTGTCCATTAGAAAATGGGACATGCTGTAATACCCTCATGTAAACACATGACAAAGAAAAAGGAGAGACAAAAATTAAAATGATTTAAAAACCTTGTTAAGTTCTGATCTTAGAGAATAGAACAATAGTGTGAATCAGAAATGAAAACAGACAACTGACCAAGTAAATAAAATGCTTTTTCACACAAACTGTGTTGACGTTACGGGCCAACCATAAACACAACATAAAACCTTTGCATGACATTCCCAGCAACTAGCAAGCATTTCATTTCACATTTTCAGCATTGCCGGGGATAACACCTGCCCCTACGTTTTTGTACTTCAACAAAACAAACAGGCATGGTCTCCTGAGATGTGACCAAGCTTCGACGCTGTGTTGGGAGTGTATTTCACGGTGTTTGGTTGGAAGGGTTGCGTGTCTCTGAGATGGCCGGTGGATGCAGATAATTAATACAGTCAGGTGTTAAATAGCCCATGCGAGGGGAGACGTGATTGTGTCTCACGGTGCCTTAACTCTTTGATCCCGCCTACAGGGCTGAACGCGCCACTGTACTTGTCATTTCCAATTAGGATGTTAAACCGATATCCCAAAGATATCCCCTCAATGCGCTTCCCTTCCCGATCCCAGGCAGATGGGTGGAACAGGAGGGATGACAAATTGGTGGAGAGCTTATCCTTTTTTTTATTGTCAGTTCCTTTCAGCTGTATGATAGAAAACTCTGAGCCCAAAGCATTCGATTAAGCGAGTTTTAAGAGTCCACAACGGCCTATGCTTAATTTGAGATTTACAAATATAATTTGTTGCTGTTTCACTGATGATAAGCAGAGGATTTAATGGCAATTTCTATCCCATAACTTCTGATGTTTTAAATGGACCCTATTTGGTTTAAATGATTAGTTTGGAGGGAAAATGTATTGTTGAGGCCAGTTAAATGTGTCGTTAAATATAAGCATTTCCCTGATAGAACTGAGATGAAGTCCATCAGTTACCAATGCGATTACATGTTATACTCACTTCTGAGGCTCTTTTTGAGACATTTTTCTCCAGAGGTGTCAGAGTGCAGGACCAGCCATTTGCAGCAGTCTTAAATCAGACAGACCATTTGACAGGGATTGAAACTTTATAGCTCAGCAACTCAAGTTATTCCAAATTGTCAGCCACCAATCTGCTGTAAAAGTCCTGCCGGTTATTCCACAAGCACCTATCTTCAAATAACTCTAGTGTCTACTTTTCTTCCCAATGTACTGTGCGTGTACAACCTTGAGCCTGGGAAATGTGACCTACTGTATGTGTGTTTGTGGTGGAACAATACAAGGAAAGTTAACTAAATAAATGTCAGGGACAGTTTGGCCTTGTAGCAAGCCAATGCCGAGACCGGATTATATTAGTCTTGGATGGTACCCTACCTATAAGGAGGACGAAATGCAGGAATATTGTAAAAAAAAGTTTTCCTAATAACGGACAATATTTTCTTTCCTCTGGATATAAACTGTAGTTTTTTCCCTTAAGAGTGCAGTTGTTTTTCTTGCAGGGTAGAAAGCACTTACACTTCAAATGATGAACCATTGATCATGTAGTGGGAAAAAAACAAACATTTTCTAACACTGAAGCTGATGAGAAACAGAAGTTGATTAATTATGAACGTAAAGGTACGCTCCTCAATTTGTGCCCTGAATTTCCCCTGTGGTTGTAAACCAGCATTACAAAACATTGTATTGGTTTGAAACTACAATGCCACATGCCCCTTCAACATAGTGCGGACGGACACGCAGTCCTCTCTACCCTTCCCCCTTAACACACACACACACATTTTAAGGATTACAAGTAGAATCCAACCATTCTCTACTCTCTACCTCTAACTTCAGTGCATGAGAAGTGTATGTATAAATGTTATTGATATTTTTACATGAATATTGATAACACTTGATAAAAGGACGAACCATAAAAGAGCCAAAGGCAGAGAATGTTGATTTTATGACAAAGCTACAACTGTCCCGTTGAAGCTAGTATACATACTGTACTTGATGTTGGCTATTTGGCCATTGTAAAACTCCCAAGTATGTGTCTCCCAAGAGTCTATTTCCATAATCGAGTGCATTAATTGCTGCAGAAGCAGAAACAGCAAACACACTCGTGTGTCTGCGGAGCTGATTCGCTGGGTATGCCAGGTGGATGCCAGATATGAGAAGGGAGGCTCCATTATACAGTGCAAACTCAAGCCAAGGTGCTACAGTACATCATTGCCTGCCCAGGAGCTATGATCGATCCCACCCTGGGATCCATCTATTCAAAATGTGAACAAAAATATATCCACTAAGGGACAAAAATAAGATAGTGATTTAAAATATATATTACTCTTACACTAATATTTAGTGCAGTCAAATTTGTCCGTTGCAGAATATATTGGATTCAAAAATCTTTATAGTCTTTGTGTTCTCACACTTGCGTTTGTCTACATATGGCATACATACAGTACACATACAGGGTCTAAAAATAAACACAGGGCATATAACACCTTACATGTCCTGTCATAGTTGCATAAGAGCTTCTTATTTTTTTCCAGCCTCTGGCAATCACCCGGGCCCCATCAGGTCTCGACATTTTATTCTGATTTATGAAAGAGATGCCACGGTGTGAATTATGCATAGAAAATGGATTAGCATCAACAGAAATTCACTTGTCTAATTTGCATGTGCACAGAGACAAAAATTTCTCGAAGCGGTTACTGCACGGAATCATACAAACACCTTTGTTTTGTAAGATGAAAGGCAGGTGCTTATGGTTGTTTTTTTGTTGTTTTTTTTATTTATTTTTTTTTAGGGGGGAATACATCTTCCGAACAGCATGAAAACAGAAAATAATAGAAGATTAGAAGAGTCACATTTGCATATGAACAAACACTTGATCTCTGAAAATGCAGGAGGAGTCCGTAGAGTAATGAACAGCTCACAGTGTTTGTCGCCTCTGTAAATGGCCATTGATGGGCTTGAATCAACATGGCTTAGAATATATATAGGATTTGGTTCTACAGACACAATGTCAGGTCATTTAACACCCTGTACCTGTGATGTGGCTCAGTGTGATAACCGCATGTGCAAACATCAACCTGTGTGTTCAATTTAGCCTCAATTAAGCTGCAGTTTGGTGTGAACACACGCTGTATAGGAAATGGAACAATAACTGGATGGGTGGCAGAAATAGCTTGTGTTTACAGTATAAACAAGGCGAACATATAACAAGTGCAAAAGCGATTATCTGGCTACACTAAGCTGTACAATTGGAGCTTTTAAGACAAAATGTGCAAATGTGGGGCGGGAGGGCTGAGGAGAAAAGAAAATCCACCACAGATTGAAAGTCTGGTCGATCACAACAGAGAAAATCAGTCGGTTTTAGAGAGGGGGGGGCAGTGAGGGAAGGGGAAGGACAGAGACTAAGAGAATGGCATGCTGCTCCCAACCGATTAGAAATTAAAGAGCGTCAAGGAATGGAGGAATGGAGGAAAATATTAAATATTACATTTAAGAACTGAGAGTAGAGGTAACAGGAAGCTGTAGGTAATAAGATGAGTTAATCAAAATTTTAAGAGAAAAAAAAATAAAAATAAAAAAATAATATATATATATATATATATATATCAATAAAAATGCAATAAAGCATCGATAACGTACCAGATATAAACCCTCAGATAAGATGCATTGCAGTGTGTCAACACAACTTGCCTTTATTCAAGTGTAGAGTATCCACAAGGCAACCAATCCTGACTTTTCCCACTACCTAAAAAAATGTAGGTAAGGGAAACAGACAACAAGGAGACCCCCTTTGTTGTAAATCATTTTAGTTTCTGATGCTGTCAGATGAACTGGTGCCATACACAAACAAAATTTACGCTATGTGACCCCCTAACATAAATTAATACATGCTAAGTGAACTCCCAATACAGGAGCTTCCCAATGTTACCCTAACATTTTGACCCAATTTTAGGGTTCAAAACCCGTATTCATGGTAACCGGCAGACCAGGGTTTTACAATTTCCTGTATAACTTACTGGTTGATTGAAACTAAGCAATAGTGTGTTTTATTGATTGAATATCAGGTTATTGAAGCCTGAAAATCATTTGATACTGTTGTGTTTGTGTGAAGTTATGTTTGCATATACTTAAATATTCATATTGTTGGTCTCACGCTGAATTTGTGTAATCAACTCATTTTACATTAAGAAGTTGTTTACTTTACGAAATACTTAAAATTCCAGTGTGGTGAAAGCACTACACAAACCTCTCAAACAATTACAATTAGGGCATTTAGCAGACTTTTATCCAAAGCGACTTACAATTACATGCTGCTATTACATTGAGCAGGTGGGGGTTAGGCATCTTGCTCAAGGATGCTTACAGGCAGGCGAACTCTGGGGCTCAAAGCCACGACTTTCTGGCTGGGAGTCAAACACCTAGACCACAAGACTATCCAATCCCACCCACCTCTATTATGACATGCTAGCATTAACTTGTTGCAGCCATGGTTACACTACACAGCATCTGAGCTATATTCTATTTCAGGTTTGCAAACAGACCTCAATGACCCCCCGTCGACAACACTGAGATACTCCAATGGCACAACATGTCAACAGCTGTTTGTCTCTGAAGCCTGCCTCCCTCGTCCCTCTGCCCGGCCTGTGGAACCCATAGACTTTTTCAATCTTTCTTTGCACACGCAATTATGTGAGGTAGCACTTCTGCTATAAGTTCAAATAATCGTCATGTGCTGCCTCCCAGTAAATGTTAAGTGCCACGGCAGCTATTTTAAGGTGGGAATTGAAAAGCGGTTGTTTTAAGTGGGGACTGTGGGGAGAGTTTGTTTCTTTTCAACCTTGCAAATACACAGCAGATACTGATTGGCACACATGGTCTGCAGCAATAACCCAAGGGGAATATAGAAGCACTTTCCTAAAGCATTTCTAAAATGAAAACATAAATAAATAGGTTGCTGATAACATAGGAAACTGATTAATAAGATGTGTCACCTTGAAATGATACTGTAAAACACAACAGCTCCCCTCTCTCTCTCTCTCTCTCTCTCTCTCTCTCTCTCTCTCTCTCTCTCTCTCTCTCTCTCTCTCTCTCAGTGAAGTTATAGACTGACCTAGGGATCTGGCATGAATTTCTATCTATCAATTGTCTTTCCTTCCCTCTTTCCACCCCTCCCCGCTGCAGAAATCAAAGAGTGCTGAGCCAGGGGGAAAAGAGACTCCATCAATCTCAGCTTGTCCCTAACAGTCACGTTTACCTGACAAAGTTGCACGGCACTCTGGGAAGTGCGTTTTTTTTTTTAAATGCTATTTCTTTCTTCATATTAAATGTATTTAAATGCCTTGCCTGTGTGCCTCATCAGACAAAGGCAAACACTTTGTACACTCAACGCTCCCCTGCTTATAATTCATACAGCTGCGCGCATTTGCTCCTGTGAGCTGCCCCATACAGCAATAGTCTCTCACTACCACCTGCTGAGCCGCTCTATTGAAGCAGATAGGGGTTAATTGTCTTGCTCAAAAGCACTTACTTAATTATCTTAAGTGTGCTGTTCTAGTGCAGGGAGGATTTGAACCGGCAGCTGTACAGTTTTCTTACTTTCTATCTGCAGCTTCTCCAATAATAATTTTGTTATTCTACCTTATCTAATGAACCGGAAATGCCTTGAAACTAATGTTGAAATTAATTGAATATGCTAAACCTCATATGGAGCAGACATAATCCAATTTTTTTGTCTATTATATAACTGCACTGAGTTCCAGTTCTTATACACGAGTAACTTCGATATGACATAAAAGAAATCCCATCCATGTGGAGATATGGGACCTAGCAGAATACCCTCTTCCATAATCCTATGTAAAGACGGATATTTAAAGATTTCTTTACAGAGGCTGGAATTTATCTGTCCTCATTATTCTGATGTAATATAGCCCTAAGACAAATCTGACAGCAAGACGCAGATGCAAACTACTCCACTAAGCTGGAATAACTCCCAAACTCTTCTCCTAGCATACTTTTTTTTCCACTGCTGCATTGATAACGCTATTCCAGATATGTGTATGCTTCTTCTAAGTATATAAAAGAAAAGAGCACTCTGAGCTTGGCTAAAAGCCCGGGGGATCAGCATTCTGGGTCCTATGAAAAGATTTAAGAAAAGTTTGAAAGGCTGTTTAATGACCGGACGAAGAGATGAGTTTTTTTTTTTTTGCCTGAATATCCACTGTTTTATAGACATTCGCTCAGAGAGCAGATGGGAGAAGTGGCCATGTTGAATTAGTTGACACGGTCACAGGTTCTCTCTGGACCAGGCTGTGACCATAGCCTGGCTCTGACATCGGTTAAACAACACCATTATCCCTGGGTCGGAGCAAAGGTTACTGTTATACAGTGTGACCCCCTTAGATAGAGTTTCCCGGAATGCTCTTCTGAGGGACTCCTGGGCTCACAGGCCCTCGCTGGTCAGATTGTTAACATGACAAGATAAAAGCCACCTCTAGCATAACATGTCCTAAGCTTTTGTTCAGTATCAGCGCTTAATATGTCTTAAGGCAGTAAAACAGAGAGACACAATCTTTAAAAACACTCTCTTTTTGTAAGGGTTTATCTTGCAATTACTGTGAGCTGTAAGGTTTTAAGACTCAATGCTAAACTTGTTGAGATGGGTATATAACTATATAACTGCAGAAACAGTAAATAATTAAATATTGTTGATAGAGAAGGTTCAACGTGTTAAATGTCTTAACAGCAGCTTGTGGTTCTGCTCGTCTTCAGTGACTTATTTATTTGAATGTTCAAACTCTCTGTCAAGGATTTTGGCAGTTCTGGAGGAATGAAAAGGATGAATCTTAATAGAGCTCACAGAGAACAATTTGAATGTCATACTGTTAGAAGGAGCCACGTGAGTCTTTGCATTTCGCTATTAGAGAAAGAATAAATGAGAAGAAGCGATAGAGGAGGAGAGAGAAGGAAAGAGAGAGCCAATGGAAAGTTGGTGGTACTGGCCTTCTAACCTCTGCAGGAAATTATAGTGCAATAATGGAAGCCCCCCCCCCCCTCACCCCCCTGCTGCTAAATGAGAATATAAACAAATGATGGATAGCAATAATCTGAGAAGTCAGCGGAGCACATCGAAAAAGCCCCCTACACCCAATGCGGCCATGTTGGAACATGGCACAGGGAGAAAATAAATGGGGAGGGAACCAAATTGGATGATAAAAATAGCTCCTGTCTGTGAAATCGGCATCAGGGTGAGGCTAGCATTAAAGGCCAGGAAGCCAGCGTAGACACGCATCAGCTTCTGAGATACAGAACTAGCCTGCACACAGCAAGGCATCTTGAAAGGAGAGCAACACACCGCAGGGGCCCCAATGGTACACAGTCAACACACAGGGGGGCATGGGGGTCAGTACTATTCGGACTCCTCTGAGCCCTTTCACGCCTCCACACGACCCCGTCCGCTCACCTTGGACATACCTGGTTATTGCGTACTATTCGGGAGCAGACTGTTTAAGCCATGTCAGCATGGCCTAAATAACAGCATCACCTGAGCAAACGGGGCCCAGCTGAGAGATGGAGGATTAGCCCAGCCTGTTTGATGTGTGTTGTCTCGCCTGCTGAAGGGCAGATGGAAATTACTTTGGAAAACAATCCTTTTATCACCAATGTCAATATTAATATTAATCAGCAGGGGGGAGGGCAATTGTGTGAGCTAAAACTCAACCCTGCTACCCCGCATAGAGGAAAGATTGAATAGACACACGCTAACCACATACTTATGGAATCATATACTGTAGGTCAGAGAGAGTACAAGACACTGTAGGCATTAAGGCCATGTCAGGTTCATACAGCACAATACAGCATGCAAACAAACCAGCCTAAACCAACCTGACATGACATAACTTGACATAACTAGGTGAATTGTTAATTTTACATACCCCAGTTTGTGCATTTTCTGCCTAGTTCAATGGTATAACCTCAATTTCTCAATTTCACATTTTCTTGAGGAAATTCACATATGGGATTTTGGTTGTACGTAGTAATAGTAAGGAAATTAATGACAATACCTAGGTGTTTACAGAAAAATCGAAGCTCTAAGCTTGATGGCCTTGGTTCCAAGTGTGAAAACAGTATTGTGTGGGAATCCGGGGATGGTATTTAAACAGATGGACTGTTAAAACCTGGTCGGCACCAACACCAGGTACACTCCAGTGTCCCGTCGCAGCACTAAGCTCTGAGCTCTTGGAACGAGAAACAAGTGCAGCAAGCAAAAAATACGTTGGAAATTACAAACTCAATGTGATGGCCGTTCGCCTGATCCCTCCACATGGGAAATATCTGTTGGCAATCTGGCTGTAGTGAAATGAATGTAATCCCCAACATCTTTCCCCCGCCCACCATTCCACTATTATCTTTGTTTGGGCTCATACACGCTTGAGATAATGTCAGCTCGGACGAGTGGCGTAAAAGCATGCACTTTCCCAATAATTCATGCATCTGATTAGCCCTAAGCAGTTGCCATGGTTAACTTCCCCGCCGGATGACAGAGAGCACAAGTGTCTGTGTGGGAGAGAGGCTGGAAGAAGAAGGGTAGACATAAATAAGCTTTGCCTGTCTGACTGTCCCGTTCGGAATCCCCCCCAACCCCATGTTAGGAATGGTGGAAGGGAATGTATAATGAAAACAGTTAAAGGTTTAAAGGTACACTTCTCTTTTTTATCAACTCCCCCTGCTTCCAAAGTAATATCAATTTGATAAACCTCAACAGCGCTGTCATTTCCTGATTTCATCACATGTGAACCTCATGGGATAATATGGGAAGTTCATGTGTTTTTAGGTATTTATTTACTGTTCATACAATCCTGACAGAACATATAAATTGCCATGTATATTTCCAGTATATTTGTGTGCTCCAGTTATTCATTTCATTTCATGTTTTTCTTCAAAAGACACAGTTGTAATTATGACATTAATAAAATGCGAGTATGTGTGGTGGGGAGCTGGCGTAACGATGTCCAGCCCCTTCCAGCATCCCAGCATCTAACAGACGGCAGGGAAATCTCAATTCCTTCATTATGCCCTTGGATGCCTTATCAAAGTGCATATTGTGGCTGTGATTCCCTTTTATGGGTGCATCGCAGCGCATGCTATAGATCCGACTGAGGTTGATGCCTAATTCTATTAGTCAGTCCTGCTCCCTGAGGGGGGGAAACTCTGAGAAGAAAAACAGGGCAAAGTGCTGGAATCCATTCCCTCCGCGAATACCGCCGTGACACCTTCTCCCCTGATCACCCCTGCACCCCCCTCCCCCCTCCCCCCTCCCTTGTTGTCCCCCTGCTTCCAACCGACACACAGACTGTCACCCAATGAGCAGGTGACGGAGTCTTGAATGTGTCGTCGTCCCGCGGGCCCGCTATTAGTTCGATGTCTTCCTCTCTGTCCCCTTTCTCCTCGGCGCCCGTCGACTGCCGCCATTGCCCGCGCAGCAACGCCAGGGGGGCGGAGACCGGTGTCCACGCATGAGGCATGGAGCCCTCCACGCTCCGCCACCCAGCGGGCCTGAGGAGGGGGGGAGAGAGAGAGGGGGAGAGAGAGAGGGGGAGAGAGAGAGAGAGGGGCGGGGAGAGGGGGAATGTGAGAGAGAGAGAGGGGAAGAGAGAGAGAGGGGGAGAGAGAGAGAGGGGGGAGAGGTGGAGAGAGAGAGAGGTGTTGGTTGACGGGCCAAAAAGCATTCCTATTCACAAAGGCACACAAAAATCTTCCTCTCCCCCCACACGCCTGCCTTGCAAGCACACACACACACACACACGCCGGATACATGCGTGGCACAGAAAACACGTTATCAAGGACATTCACACTATTATATTGACGTTTAGTGTCTATATATATATACTGTATATATATATATATATATATATATATATATATATATTATAAATACCACATTATATTCATTATATTATATTACATTATATTATATTGTGTTATATATAGACCTAAATGTTTTTATAAGAAATATGTCCTGTGCAGATCCTTGCCTTACCTAACTAAATGGATTAACAGTAGCATGTTGTACAGACAGATTTAACAGATTTCATGTCAGGTTCCAAGGTGGTTTACTTGCCGATGAACAGATTGCACATAGCTAATACAGCATGTGGTCTGCTTGCTACTGGGTGGGTGATTCAGTATAGTGAGGGACACATTGTCCTCGCCTTATGTACGGCAAGAAGAACAGTTTTATTATCATTGTCATGAAATTAAATATGCCATGCGCACACACCTTCAATGCTTTCAAAATACTGAAAGTTACAAAACATGGGATTCAGGCAGCTCAAGATGCAGAAAAGTAACTAAATAATGTAAATAGAATAATGACTTCAAATCTAACTACACAAACTCCATTGTGTAGTCCAGTCAGACAGATTAGCACAGGGGTGTCCAAAGTCTGGCCCGGGGGCCAATCACGGCCCGCGGTCAGATTTCATATGGCCCGCAGCTTCGGTCTTATAATGTATTATTCACACTATTTAATGTGCTAATCATTAGCACATTAAATAGTGTGGTTTAAATGAATTTACAGCATTGAACTCTGCACTAAAAATATCTATTTTTAATAAAATATCAGTTTTTTTATCATTATTCTTTTTTTATTGTTTTTTTTTAATGTATTTAGTATTTAGTTTTTATTTAGCTTTTTTATGTATTTAGTATTTAGTATGGTTTAAATGCATTTACGGCATTGAACTCTGCACTAAAAATATCTATTTTTAATCAAATATCAGTTTGTTTTTATCATCCTTTTTTTTATTGTTTATTTAGAACATTTTACCTAAAGGGGACATAATGTGAACAAACTCACTTTTTCAATGCTTCAGTGCTACATTTGGGTAACTGGAGTGCCTACCATCCCACAAAAGCTGAAATAAGACAAAGCAGCCAGTATTTCAGCAAGCCGTACAGATTTGGCTCCCCCTCGAACATCCCAAGCGGATCTCATTAGACTTGGGGGGGGGGGGGGGGGGGGGGGGGGGGGGGGGGGGGGGGGGGGGGGGGGGGGGGGGGGGGGGGGGGGGGGG
>JAOEHI010008239.1:0-34557 GCA_025447815.1 Percopsis transmontana | reverse complement strand
GTGTGTGTGTGTGTGTGTGTGTGTGTGTGTGTGTGTGTGTGTGTGTGTGTGTGTGTGTGTGTGTGTGTGTGTTTTGAGAGTAGGCATAATGTGATATAATAATTCCCAATTTCTCAGTAACCTTTTTGTAATCACCAAATCATAAATACACAACATCTACCACATAGTATTTTTAGTGGTGTATGCATTTGTTCTTTTTTTTCTTTTTTTCTTTTTATGATGATAAATGTAGTTTATTCCACAGTTTAATACAACACTGTGCAGTGTCTCTGTTATTAACTCTTCATCTCCATCCCTCCAGTGCTGCTGTCTTCGTGTATGCTGTCCTTTAATGTCGACCAGAAGAATGGTCTATCATTCAGCGGCCCACTAGAAGACATGTTTGGATACACTGTTCAGCAATTTGAAAACAGCGAAGGGAAATGGTGAGTGTCCGCTGGGCTGTATCTTATTGTACCAAAATACAGTATGTGTACTGATTATTAACCTCCATAGTACTTGCGAGTAAGACTCTAGCAGGCATTGCAACCAGCTCTCATTGGTCCTCATTCATTATTATTCGTAATTGTAATTGTTATTATTTATTCATTAATTCCTTACTCTGGGCTGATTGGAACTCATTGGTAGATGAAAACATGTTAAGTGTCAAATGACCTATTTGTAAGTTTTAAGGAGGAAACATTGTCCCGGATAACATAAACACATCTGATCACTGTTGGTTCTCAACCTGATATTTGCATGTGTTCCTCTTAACATAACACCTTTTCTTCACCAAGGGGGTTTTGTGGCTTCACAATGCTGTCAGTGACGAGTTCATATTTCACACCTATTCTAACAAGCTGTCAAAGCATGCAGAAGTTTTACATTACAAGAATACAAGATCTTTACATCTTGTAGTAGAATGCAGATTGATCATTTATATGCATCGTTTCTTTCAAAAGGAACACACATGCCTGTCAAATAAGTGGTTTATCTGTAATTCACTGCTGTTGAGGTTCAAAATCTCGCCCTGAAGAGGGAAGTCTAAGGATCTTACATATAAAAACCATTAAGCTACCACTTCAATTCACCTTGAAACAGAAGACTAGATGCCAGCTGTTGCTGTAATGAGAACGCTTCTCTTTACCCCTCCTGCTGTTAAGTGTAAAGTACCCACCAGAGTATCCACCCAGCCCGGCTGTAAAGACATTTAAATCAAACACCCACCGCTTCAAGTTTAATCGGCTGGGTAACTCTTTTTAAAAACCTTGTTAAATTCAATTAGCGTGTGGTTTAAAAGGTTTCTCTTTTTTTAATTATTGCCTATTTTCTCTCTCTCTCCCTCCCTCACATACACACAAACACACACACCCACACACGTCATTTTTACATCTTACACTATAGTTTCTCTTTCACAGGATGCAGCTTCCCCATCCTGTTGAGATGCTATATAGGTGATTGTTATGAAGGTCATATGAAGTCACATGCAGAAATTTGGCCTCTGCTATTCAGTGTAACCAGATGTAACAAAACATTCCCATTACCTCAGCCCATCTAAGATAATGCAGGCCCAGATAGTCCCAGCCGTTTATGGTTCCCTAACAGCTGAGAGAATGGTTCACAGAGAACCGATTGAAAGAAAAGAAAGGGAAAAAAAGGTAAAGAAATAGAGGCGGGAAAGGGTGGAGGGAGAAAACAGATGAAAAGGGTGAGGTGGGAGGGCCCGTGTAGGAGAGGAAAGATAAAGATGATAGAGATCAGGTTTGGCTTTCTGAACTTAAGAGCTGCAGATGTCTACGCCAGACGGCGACTGCAGCGCTGCAGCCGCAACCTTTGCAAAGAGCGCCGATGAACTACAGTGCAGCTTCAGGGAGCCATCTTGTCAGAGACAGTTACTACCTCATGTTTGACGGAAACTTCTGCTTGATCCTTAGCTGGGATACTTTACTTTATTCTTTATTTCAGACAAATAGGTCCATATCAGTAACCAGGGTAGATAAAATTCTATATACTATACTATTTTATGCTTGTGAAAGAAAAGAAAGTAAGAAACACGATATGCTAAATGTATTGGCCAGCTTCACTTGCTAACTTGTTGAGTACTTGTCCCAAATAACCTAATAGCAATCAGGTTTCCTACTGGCAGCTGTGAGTGTGTTTTTTATTTTGCTGAGTGTTCCTCTTTAAATGCCCAGGGCCCATTTGAGTCAAGGAATGTTAATAAGCAGAGAGTGTTTAGAGTCAGGCAGATGACCCGCCTAATTTTAGCTTCACTTTACTGATGTTGAAACAAACACGTTACGTGCACATGTGTACACAGCGGAGGATGCACACGTAGACCTAACACACACGCCATGCAACCATAAATGAAGCTGACACACACAGTGTACGGTGTACGAGATATTGATTGCGATTGGACAAATGGGGCCTGTTTACTTAGCTACCTTCCCACATATAATTAGGGCAAACCTCAACAGCTGTTAACCATAGAAAAGAGCGGTTTCTCACCCTTTCCAAATATCCAGTCTATATATTCTGCAATAATGATTAAATGACAATTGTTAGGATAATTACTAAACCTTTGTTTTATTACGTGGTTGTTGGCACGATTCTGGGACTAACCAGTCCCATCTGTTTCTCCAGGGTTCTCATTGGTTCTCCATTGTCAGGCCAGCCAGCCAAAAGGACAGGAGACGTCTACAAGTGTCCTGTAGGGAGAGGGGACAACACATGCATCAAACTGGAGCTACCTAGTAAGAACTGTGTGTTTGTCTGTGTGTGTGTGTGTGCGTGAGCGAGGGGTGGGAGGAAATGAGGTCCCAACAGAAAAGGCAGTAAACAAAGATTTAATGTCTCGTCCGTTCAAATGTGTGCTCAAATATAGCCGATATAAACACAACAGGCTACCAGGTCAGATGGCTTCAGGACCTCTATTAGTGCTCAAAGTAGTCACAGATCCTGATATCTACACATGAATCTGTAACTAACGGATTACTCATCAAATAAAAATACTGCTAAATTACATCAAGCAGTACACAACTCGTGACATGTTTTATGTCAACCAGCTGGTTGGTCTTACAGACCGGACTAAATAGAGTGGAAGGTTCCCAATTGGACATGCTAACATGAGATAACATTTCATCGGCGTCACCACGATACAATAAACTGGAAGACTGTAGCCATAAAACCCATTTTAATGGGTGAATGGTTGAAAATACTGTATGAAAATTATTTTAAAAAGAACGGTAAAGAATTCTCTATGTTTTGGATAGAAACCTCAAAAATATAGAGTGTAATAGATATGTACAGTATATTGTAGTCACCAACACTGGCCAAAAGAGACAACAGGTTATATTCAATTAGGTCATTTAGCAGACTCTTTTATCCAAAGTGACTTACAATTACATGATGCTATTACATGGAGCAGATAGGGGTTAGGCATCTTGCTCAAGGATGCTAACAGGTAGGCCACCTCTGGGGATTGAACCCACAACATTCTGGCTGGGAGTCCAATGCCTAGACCACTAGACTATCCTGCCCCCATTAAAACAGCTCAATGAGTGACGGAGCTCCTAAAAATTAATCGAGTATCGGAATGACAAATATCACAAATATCCTTCATGTTTATTTGTTTTTATTTAGTTGGTGGTCAAACCAAGGGCAGGGAATGGAGGTCTGATAGAGAGGAATAATGTAGCTGATAATGTAGCTATTGCATGTTTCCAGTGGAGTATTCTATCTCCAAATCTCCAAACAGCTTGGAATTGCAAATAGACACCGAATTGCCCTTGTGGGAATTTTAAAGTGGTTTCAAAAAAATTCACAGTTAAAATGCCACACCCGATATTTCTTAAATTGGTAAAAAAAAAATAATCATAATTCATAATTCACTCATAATTCACTCTGAAATAATTTAGAGCAGATACTATGGACAGATATTTCATCCTGAAGATAAGGTTTAACAGATTAGTATCTGTATTGCAATGAATCACATACGTTTTCTTCACCTAGACTGGTAGAGTATTTTAGTATTTTGATGTGTTAGTTGCAAGGTGCAGTTTAAACAGAAAGCGCCCTTTACTGTATGTAAACTATACATCATTAGTCATTACATCTCTGGACGAAAAGAGCACTCTTTCTTCCTATGGGAAAATGGAGAGGAATTTGACCAGCTGCTCCTGCTGTCTCCTCTTCTCTCTCTCTCTCTCTCTCTCTCTCTCTCTCTCTCTCTCTCTCTCTCTCTCTCTCTCTCTCTCTCTCTCTCTCTGTCTCCACTGTTTATTCATCCATATTTCTCTAAGAAAACACAACAATTCCGGACTTGCGCGAAGTCAAAGAGAACATGACCATGGGAACGACGCTGGTTACCAACCCCAGTGGAGGATTTCTGGTGAGTCCACTTGTCGAAGGGGAATATTGTCTCCTCACAGTACACAAGCACTGCTTCGCTTTTTTTCCATGCTAATGTATGAGAGTGTGGGACCGACAGTGGTATATTTTTGGCAAGGAAGTCCGGGTAGCAAGTGAAATGAACTGGACCTTTTGAACTGACTGCTGAAAGCTTACATGGCTGCTCCCAGTTCCCAGCGACGTCTCTTGTCATAGCCGTGTAATGGGACACTGGGAATCAATAGCACATATGGCTTAACCATAGAGGGCGTGTATGTATGTTAGTGGTTGTCAAATGTTTTGATGTGCGACCCTCATTAAAGTGCTGGCTCATAGCTTATGTGTATGCCCCATGTATGCACATATAGAGGGCAGGATAGTCTAGTGGTTAGGGTGGTAGACTATCACCTGAAAGATTGTGGGTTCGATCCCGAACAACAATATAGTATGCAATATAGTATGAACATATAATAAAATGTATGTATTATGAATATAATAAAACATCATATCTTAAATATATGTACTGTAAAAATGATTTCAAAACAAAGGACCAATGGCATTTAAACATAGATTGATAAGGATTTCATCAAATAAATCTATATTTTTTTTTTTGAATAACATGTTATTTTTGGTATTATTATAAAGCAATAATGCCATGGATACTTTGTACAACCCTCTCTGTCTGTCTTGTTTTGCCCTCTAGCCCTGTCCCAGACTACTGCTCATCTCTGTTTCTTTATAATATAATCGGAAATGATTTTCAGTAGTTGCTAAAGCTGAGCAGAACTTTCCTCAGCCATGACCTCATACTGGTGGAAACAACATTCGCAACCACAGTTTCTCAAGCAAATATAGTCTGTATTTATATATGTGTGTGTGTGTGTGTGTGTGTGTGTGTGTGTGTGTGTGTGTGTGTGTGTGTGTGTGTGTGACCTCTCCCCCACAGGCCTGTGGTCCTCAGTATGGCTACATGTGTGGCCAGCAGCAGTACATCTCCGGCGTCTGTGCGAACGTCAGCTCCTCCTTCGAGATTCTGAATTCCATAGCGCCGGCTGTACAAGGTACATATCAGTACTGGACGTGACTCAACACTTTAGCAGTGTTTGTGTGTAATACCAGGACCCACCTACAGTATATACTTTACTTATATCATTTTTAGCTCGAGACCAACCCACTGTATTTGTAGTAAAATATAATAAGCAGTTTACTCCATTTATCTAGTTTAGTTTATTGACAAATATAACACGAATATGCAACTGACATCAACCACAAGAATGCACTGGTGGTATTAATATAAAAACTACAACCCAAGACAGTCATGCACACGAGCCCTCGAGAAAGAGAAAGATCAGGCATTCTTTTTGTGTTAACGACTTGACGCCTACTGACCCTGCAGCCATAGTGTATGCCCATGTTAGGAGACAGTTTATTAGCTCTGCCCTCTGCCTGCCTTGAAGGAAACTTTCTTTGAAGAGCCAGAGGATAAACAGCCTACAGTCTACCCCCCACCCCCACTCAACTCTCATCCTAAATAAACAGACATTCAGTCTAAATACCAGTGACTGTGACTGTGCATAAGGCAGTAAAGTCACTACTATCACATCACCATCATAAACCCGTCGCTAAAGATGATTTTGGGTTGTTGTTCCAGCGTGCGTCAACGAGCTGGACATTGTGATCGTTCTGGATGGTTCCAACAGTATCTATCCCTGGAAAAGTATCACGGAATTCCTGCAGAGGTTACTCAAGAAAGTAGTGATTGGACCTCGACTGTCACAGGTCAGTTGGAGGGATAGACGCTTTTTTGTGTCACCCATTTTCCCCATCTCCCATGGTGCCAGTTGTAAGAATAAATGAATAAATAAGAGCTGATAACTACTAATAGGCCATTTATTTCCTACAGTAATTCCTTTCGGCCAAACAGACGTTACATTATTCATTGCGCCGGGCATCTGCTAGCCACTGGCTGGTTAGTTTTTATTATTGGGTACATTGATCTGGCCGGTCAGCTTGTAGGGTTTTCCAGGGAGAGAGCCCTGGAAAACTCTTCTTATTATGGCGCCAAGTGGTTGTAAGTCAGATCTTCCATGGCTACTGAAGTCCTCAGCCGGCTGTATTAAGAACATTGACTCATATTAGCACTACCAGATTCAACCACAGCCCCACCAGACGGTCTGCCACAGAACAGAAAAGAGAAAAATGGAGAAGACGAGCGTAGAAAAAGAAAATATTCGCTATGAGAAGCATTTATGACTCCATGGATTATTTACCGCCATGTGTGTACTGTGGTTATGTGTGTGTGTGTGTGTGTGTGTGTGTGGGTGTGTGTGTGTGTGTGTGTGTGTGTGTGAGAACAGGTGGGCATTGTGTCATATGGAGAGAATGTGACTCATCGCGTTAACCTGAGCCAGTTTGACAACACAGACGCACTGCTAAGAGAAGTTGCAGTTCTCCCTCAGCAGACTGGATACAGGACCATGACAGCTCTGGGCATTGATACTGCCAGGTACTGAAGCTGAGCTCCACTCCCTGTAAGCTTGGGCTGCACACACTGCTTGGTTAGTCTCTTTTGAGAATAGAACTTTATCTAACGTCAACCCGAGGAGCTGTTTAATCAGACAAATAAACTCCAGAAATGTGTAAAGGTTTCCAGGGGCTTTAAATGTTCTTTGGTGTGAATTTAGTGTGTGATTTTCCGTGTTTTCTAGTCTATACACTTGCACCACTTCCAGGGCACCATGAAAAAGGTGTATTAGAAAGGAAGGTGGTTATAAGATTTGGACATATTAGACCAAGACATACCTGTAAGACATAATGATTTAGTTTTTTAACACATTTACTTTACTTTACTCATTCATGAACGCCTGTCAAATTGTGACTATACTGCAATTTGGTGTTATCGGTTGGCTCTTGGTTTGCATCTAAGTTTACTTACTGTTTAGGCTGTGACATCACATGTCTCTTGCTACCACTGGGACATTGTAGATTTAGCCTACCACCCTAAGCCCACAACCGAACGTCTCTCTGACCCGGTCGTTTCCCTCAAGGTACTTTTGCTGAAAGAAGTGTCACAAGACTCCTGGTAGACTTCAAACAAAGATGCCTTTATTTTCCCCCATCAACTTTAATGGCAGTAAAAAATAAATTCCACGCTAGTGAATGTTCCAGAGATCTCTATCTAAAAATGTGTGTAAAACTCTCGCCCATCAGAAAAGAGGCCTTCATGGAAGAACGCGGGTCGCGGCCTGGGGCCAAGAAGGTTATGGTGATCGTAACGGATGGAGAGTCACATGACTTTTATAACCTAGACAAGGTCATGAAGGACTGTGAAGATGATGGCATTGAGAGGTTTGGCATTGCTGTGAGTACCCCTTTGTTTTCAGTTTGTGTTCTTCTTCTATCTCTGTTTTCTATTCTTCTTCATCTCTAAACTTTAAGAGAAAATACTCTGTAAGATCCGATCAGCACTTTGCTAATATTTAGGCTGGTAGCAAATATTTTGAGGATTGAATGATATGTTAATAGGTAATGTACTGTATGTTTAAGTGTATAGATAAGTCAGCCCTGATGACATGCTGCTGTCAGTCTAACAGAATGCTGTTTGCTTACCATAACTGGTGTATGACCTATTCAATTATTTACTTACTTATTGTAAGTCGCTTTGGATAAAAGCGTCTGCTAAATTCTGTAAACATAAATGTTCAATGCTTACTCTACACTTATTATTGAGTCCTGTGTTGAGTTGGTGACCATATCCCTAAACTGTCTAGGAAAAATTAAATAAACTTGTATTTTAGTCATAATAAACCAAAATATTTATATATTTATATATTTATTTTTATTTATATTTAAATTTATTATATTTAGACTTTCATTGTTAGTTTTGTTAATGTTAATTCTGCCAGTTGAGTTTATTATTACTACCATAACAACTACACTGCAGAATATGCCTGTTTTATATAAAGCCAGCAGCTCTCCACTTGTAAATATGCTTTTTATCAACTCACTCATTCTAAACCGTGTCCAGTGTTCTTATAACCTCACGACTGTGTGTTGATAGGTGTTGGGAGATTACAACCGGCAGAACAAAAGCTCAGCCGAGATCCAGAAGTTTATCAAGGAGATCGAATCCATTTCCAGTAAACCGCTTGGCAACCATTTCTTCAATGTGTCAGATGAGGTGGCTCTGCTGACCATTGTCGATGCTCTAGGAAGCAGGATTTTTGCACTGGAAGGTACACACACACACACACACACACACACACACACACGTTTTCTGAGCCACTTGACAGTTCATCTGTAGTTGGGCAAGCTTGCTGTATAGCGATTAAAACTTCCAAAACATTGGCATTACTCTGTACAGATGCACTATGCATGTATGGCTCATGTATAGTAATGTAACAGTGATGTAGTACATATAATACATTTTATTTGATATGATTAAACCCCTCCTTTTCAGCTACTTCTGGTAATAACACGTCGTCATTTGAGATGGAGATGTCCCAGGCTGGATTCAGTGCACACACCTCTAAAGTAAGTGATATCGCAAACAGAAATGAAAAGGAAGACAGAGGTACTGGCTTGGTTTGACATTCACACCCTTGTGAAACCTCCACTGAGAAGGGCTTCATGGCTAGCAAATCCCGCCGAAGTGTCACACATAAATTAATCTGGGCTGTATATAGGTTACTGGTTAATGTAACGGAATGCTTATATACTGTACAATATGTGTGTGCTTGACGATCATGAACTGACTGAAACACCTAGATTAGTGGTGTTGTGTGTGTGTTTGCTCACCCGGTGAATACATCCTGACACAGGCTTTTTGTGTCCCTTTAGCTACCAACACAGAGACTCTGTCCTGTTATAGGCGTGTGGGGGCAGGAATAAGCTAGTGGTCAGGCTGCTTGACTCACCGCCCAAAGGTTTTGGGTTCAGTCTCTGACGTGCCCGGCCTACCTGTAGGCATCCTTGAGCAAGATCCTCAATACGTAATTGTATTCTCCATAAGTTGCTTTAGATGAAAGCGTAATGTACAAATAGAGGCAAATGTGTGCACATTTGTATGCGTGTGCAGTTATGTCTACAGTGAGGAAAACAAGTCAGAGGATGAGGCCTACATGCCCCCGCCTCCTTCCGTCACATGCCCTTGGCCCGTGTGTTGCTAGGAAGGCTAAAGAACAAGCACATTATCCTTGGACCCCCCCCCCTATCTCTCTCTTTCACTTCCTTAACCTCTGGGCCTGAGACACATGTTCATCAACAGTTACTCAGTGAGGCTCTTTTAAACACAGTCAGTGACGGGACTGGCATGTACAAGTGAATCATCCGAAGGTAAATCAAACAGAGTGAAACGGGGAGTGGAAAAGCATAGGGAAAGAACTACTTGACTTCTTTGTGGCAGACATCCAAATTCTTTTATTCCTGTGCCACATCCTCTTCCGCCTTAACAACGCTCTTCTTCCTGCCCAAAGATTTGAGCCATAAACCCAGACAGTGGGAGATTTTCATTCCCAATTCTCTGCACTGCATTGCACAGCTAACTCTCTGTTACATACAGGGTAATGATGCGCCACTTCTCTATTTTCATCTGTGACAAATTATGCTATTGGACGGATTCCAAGGAACTGGGGTGGTGCAGGGTTTTCTTTGCAAAATAGTCTGTCAGAGTAAGTGAAATGATTCATCGCATTTAGTACTTTTAGCCAGTCTTCTGCTTTAGGCTTTAAATGTAGTTCTTTTAAATATATTTAGATTCTCAGTGTGTGTGTCTGTTCGTCTGTCTGTTCATTACGAGCCACAAAATTACGAGCCACCAAATTCATTGTACGCATAATATATGCACATGTACATAAACTACGTTAAAAGTCCTGACCCCCAGATTGAGAATCGTTGTGATACCACATATACACCTTGTGTGCCCCCCACTACAGGAAGGCGTCATTCTGGGCGCGGTGGGTGCGTACGACTGGAATGGGACGGTGGTGATGTACAGAAACGGAGGAACAGCGACTCCGGGGAAGAACAGGTTTTATGACGCCAACACCGAGGCAGGCTACGAAGCGCTAGCTGGATACCTGGGTGGGTTTGCATGCGCGCACTAAAGGCATGCACACTGTGTGTGTGTGTGTGTGTGTCAGAGAGAAGGCAGATCTTCCAAGAGATTCTCTCTATCCCTCCCTTGTCACCTTTTATGGCTTGTTAAACCGCCACAACAACTCAGTACTGTTTAAATTTAAACGTAATCGACATGACATGGTGAATATCCCAGACTGGATACTGTAAACTAAGATATTGGGACTCCATCACTTCTTGGTTCGACTGCAGACTTAACATTGTGTGTGTGTGTGTGTGTGTGTGTGTGTGTGTGTGTGCGCGCTCGTGCGTGTGCGTGTGTGTAACAGTCTAGTAGTGTTTAATAACAATGGAACATAAACTGTGGCTGCAGAAAATATTCCACTGTCTTTCCTAATGCGGTCATTCGAATGGAAGTGTGTGTTTATGTGTGTGTGTATCTTCTTTATAGGCATATGCAAGTGTATATTATCAGTGTATACAGTATATGAGTATGTGTATGCACAGCATATATAGTATATGTGTCTGTACAGTATATGTATATAGAATATGCATGCATTCTCCACAGGTTACGATGTGCAGTCGGCATCCACGCCTGATGGTGTTCTGTACATCGCGGGGGCGCCCCGGTACAACCACACCGGCCGGGTCATTGTCTACCGTCTGGATCAAAACAATAACATAATCGTCTCACAAATACTGAAAGGAGAGCAGGTGAGCCTTTCGGTCCGGGGGCCGCACGCCGGAGCATTTAACATTGCTGTCCATGCGCGGCAGTGTGCACGTCGTAATCCCTGTATCGGCGGGTGAAACAAGAATTAGGATTGAGGAATGATACCACGACAGGACTAAAGTAAAGGAAGGGAGAGTCCACAGTGTAGATTAGTGATCTAGGGGGAAAGCATTGTGGCCCAAACCAAGTGAAGTTGTCCCAAAATCCTCAGCACAACTATGGGTTAAAAAACCCATAGTTACTTCTAACTAGTTTGGAAGCTTTCCTTGGTTAGAACATTCCATATCTAGAGATGCAGCTATCAGTGCCGAATCAGTGCTAGTTTCTACCTCCCAATAAGGCCTTGTTCAAATAGCCAATCACCTTCAGCTTTAAATGAACATCAGCCCGCCGATATCTGCGGTCTTCTTCACAGAGTGACACATCCAACTCACCCCTCCCCCTCCCCCGCCCCTTTCCCTATGACAAAGTTATAGTTTTCAAATAGGCCAATCACAAGCCAGTTGCTCATTAATGAGTGAATGCCTCCCAATCGGGCTGTTCAGTTCTAGGTGATGTCGCTACTGTTTTGAGACCTTCTCTCTGACTCCTTTGTTCCTTGCTTAGATTGGTTCCTACTTTGGCAGCGTTCTTCAAACGGTTGACGTGGACATGGATTCCTACACTGACCTGCTGTTAGTGGGGTCTCCTATGTACATGGGAGCAGAGAAAGACGAACAGGGACAAGTCTATGTTTACAAGCTCAACCAGGTACATGCAGTTGAACATGAGCTAGTGAATGTGTTTTGTGAGCATTTGAGCACATAAAAATCAACACATTTTACAAGAGATATGTTTCTCTTTAATATTTATCGCTACCATTCGTATTGGCCATGGCGTTTTGATATGTACCGTAAACATGCGTAATACCTGAGCAGAATTTCAGTTTTGCCTCCAATTACCATGAAACTGTGATTGGTTGAGAGGAACTTCATTCAACAGAAGCCCCACCACCATTCTTTCTGAATGCACATCTGAGGAACATGAGGCAAACAGACAGTCACACATGCATGTGCGACACGCTTGTTTTGTTTATAGAGACCTCTTTTGTTTTGTTTTCAGAGACCTCTTATCAGCATCATGACCCCTTGTGGCCAAAGATTACACATCATTACATGATCTCCTTTTCTTCTATTCCCAGGAGGGCCAGTTTGAGCACCAGTTCACATTAAAGCCTGTTAACCAATCATGTTGCAGTGTCCATTCCGACACCTGCAACAATAAGAACGAACCCTGCGGTGCCCGGTTTGGCACGGCCATCGCGGCGGTAACAGACCTCAACTTAGACGGGTTTAACGATGTGGTCATCGGCGCGCCGTTTGAGAATGACCACAGGGGGGCGGTCTACATCTACCATGGAGAAGAGAGGGGGCTGAGAGAGAAGTTTGTACAGGTGAGTTCAGGGGTACTGTAGCCTCCAACGCATTAGCGAGGAGAGGAGCCGTCGCGCTATCCAGATTCACGCTGCATGCTGAGCTCTGTGGCGTGTCTTCAGCATATCCCAGCAGGAGGAGACGGAGAGAAGGTCAAATTCTTCGGCCAGTCCATCCACGGGGTGATGGATCTGAACGGAGACGGCATCACAGATGTCACCATTGGCGGGCTTGGAGGGGCATCGCTGTTCTGGTGAGGCGACCTGACACTGATGTCCCGGATTTTAACTCTGAATTCTAGATACAGTGTACATGAACTGTATCTAGAATTCAGAGTTAACATCCGGAACGTCAATTCGCATAAACACATTCACTGGCAGTTGTGATCGCATCCCCCAGACTGCAGCCCACGTAGCTATAGCTACCTCGTCCATCTAGCGTTGTCTTATTCCAGTTTGCACAGCTGTGCATCTCCCTTTAGGCTTGTAGGACTGAAACCAGCAACCTCCTAATGATGTCTCTGTTAAAGCCCCTCGGCTTAAGACCACTCCACTGTTGGAGACCAGCCCACATTAATGCCAGACATCCACCTACGCGCTTCCAGAGCTCAGCCCACAAGATCGTACAAGTTCTCAGGCAGGCCCTCTCCCACAGTTCCCACCTACTGGCACGGCCACAGCTTAGCTCTGTGAAAAACTCCATCTCCCAAGAGGCTAAG
The DNA here is from genome assembly GCA_025447815.1 of Percopsis transmontana. NCBI lineage: Eukaryota > Metazoa > Chordata > Actinopteri > Percopsiformes > Percopsidae > Percopsis > Percopsis transmontana. Next base: position 21,251 of record JAOEHI010008239.1, on the reverse strand, counting down.
TGCTTCACTGGGAATGGGATTTGGCAGCGAGGTGGAGTTCTTCATGGACTGTGGGCTGTAGTTTGGAGAGCTGCATGATTAGATTGGCCCTGTTACAATACATCCGGTCCCTGTTCCGTTCTGTGAAAATGCACGCACGGGCGCACACACACACACACACATACTGTACACACAGATTTACAACGGAAATGAATCTTTGGTCTGTATACTGCAAAAATCTAATTCTAATTCAAAGTGCATTTGTCTTGAATTAAGGCTTAAAATGTTCTTGTGCTTGATTGAACACACATGGTAAGACCATATGACCGGATTTAGGGCAAATGTATTTTAATCTAAACAAGTAATATTTACTTACTCTGCCAGATTTACTTGTTTTAGGCAAAAGCTTTACTTTGCTTATTTTTGTTTTTGGTTTTTGAGTGTCTTTTGCATTGTGTTGTTTTTACACAGGTCTAGAGATGTCGGGGAGCTTCGTGCCATCATGACGTTTAACCCCATTAAAATCAACCTGCAGCAGTCCAACTGTGAGGATAAACAAAGGGTCTGTGTGGACACAAAGGTGTGTTTCACCTACAGAGTCAAATCTGACAAGCAGGACTTAATTGTTGGCACAGGTAAGACACAAGATTAGTTTATGGCTTAGTGTACATACCTATATCCATATTATTATACTGTATTTCTATCCATCTGAGACTGTCTTTTTTCATATATATCCTGTTGTGTCTTGCAGTTATCCGCTATAGTCTTACACTAGATGCTCTTCGTGCCAAGGCCAGGGGTACATTTCTTTATTCGGAAGATAAAAATGATCGCGCTATTTCCAAACTCGTCAACATCATAGATCATCTTTGTGTGACAGAGACCTTCATGGTGTCGGCAAGTAGCTTGATACTTACACATTACAACTGCAGCTCTCAACATGAGGGGGGGGGGTGGGGTCTCTAAACTGCATAGATAATGTAGTTCCCCCCCGCGTAACCCTCCAAATCATCTTTTGCCATGACGATTTTAAGCTTGCTGGATCACCGTACAGAAGCTATTGTGACTCCAGACCACCAGTTGACCTCTGTTTGACTAATGGCCCTTATGAGGTCAAATACACACATTCTCATCCAATTAAAGGGCTAGTTTGTAATATCTAGTATCATTAAGTATTTTAAGAAGTATTTCTTCTTCCTCACTCTATTACTCATATATACCCATCCCGTTCTCTTTGTGCATGTCCCGTTCTGGTTCTACCTTGTCCTCGGCAGGCCAGGCCGGACTTCCGGGACGCTATCATGGTGTCTTTAGAGTTTGGTCTTGCAGAGGAGGATCAGGGCCCTGTGCTGGATGGAAACCTGCCCACTGCCATCAACAAGACGGTAAGACCACAAACTGTGTAATCTTAAAGGCATTTCGTCACCGTGTCTTGTGTGTACCAAGGTCAGTTTGTGCAAGAATGACACTTGAATGACGCAAGAATGACGCAAATAAGCGGCATGCGATCCCTTATCGCGTATGGACAGCACAAGGGCATATATGGGCTATTTAGGTCTATATCAGGAACTAAATGGGTCAAATTGGTCCTCTACTGACAACTGCTGTCTGAAAAACACGTCAGACAATTATAGAAGCTGTCAGAATTTCTGGAAAGACTTTCCTGAATGGGGGCTAGATTAAAGCATTATATCATATTAGCTATTTATAAGTCAATAAATAGCAGTGCAACTGACACTATTTATATGAAAGGTTTTGAGATTGTAGCTTTAAGCGTATTCCATTTGGTTTTTTTTCCTGTCTCTCTTATGGTGAGAGTATGGCATTAAGCCGTCTGTACTACACTACATGTGTCTCTGCAACAGCTGTCTGCCGTCCTCCAGTATTCCATCTATCAGAACAACATAAGCCCTCCCTGGAACAGCCCTAGTACTCCCACACACATAGCTTCAAACAGCGGCCTGCCAGATAATTGTTGCAGTGTCTCCAGATAAAGAGAAACAGAATGTGTGGCTGTTCCAACGCGACGACACGGCCCAGAAAGGAGATTCCCACCCTCCTACCCAAAAACACACCTCCCAGAAGACATTTTGCTATCCTGGCCAGCCCTCAATGTGAGCATCGTGCCATAGTACAAGTAGTAGACACTGCACTTAAAACAATGAGACTATCAGGGCTTCTCTTGATACTGTAATTATACTTTAGTATAAGAGAATGATGGGGGGTGTAGCTCCTTAGACTGAAGCAATGAGCTATCCCATTGCCATTCTGCTTCCAATGACAATGTAATATCCTGTGGGAGCAGTCTGTTGATCTTGAAATAGTTCCAGTGGAACAACATTAGGAATGGGAAGGAACACATTTGTGACTTTCCAGCACCCTAGAGGGAAAAACAAAAGGAAACTTAGGTCACTGAAACAAACACTTTTATCCGATAAAACAAACACATGCAAACAAATAAATTCCAATTTCTTCTCATTTGTGTGCTATTAGAAAGATTCAAGCTCAAACTCTTTGGTGAAGATGTTTTTTCTCTGTTTTACAAAACTTTCTAAATGGTGTGTGTTTCTCTAAAGATTCCTCTAGTGGACTGTGGATTTGATGAAAAGTGCATTGCAGACCTCTCTCTCAAAGCCGAGGCTAGCATAAAAAGGTTTGTACACCTGCCATAAAGTATTCTGAATAATTATTTAGTCAAACATTATTATTACATTTGTTTTATTTACATGTACACTACATACACTGTGTATGTACCGTATGTGTGAGGTAGACAAGTTATGCTAGAATTTCTTAGTGCAACACTGCGCCCTTGTGGAGAACTATATTAATTGCAATCTAACCTTCTATAAAAATGTGTTAAATTTATGTCTCCAGTATGGTGATAAAAGAAAATAAGGAGAAGATTACTGTACACATTGCTGTGAAAAACCGCAAAGACAATGCATACAACACCAAGGTCACTGTAAGCTTTAGCCAGAACATCAACTATGTTAAAGTTGAGGTGAGAATTTGTACCAGACTTACTTATTTTTTGTCATTTCATGTTTGCGTTATTTCATCATGTGTACTAACATGTGTCTATGTCTTTTGTCTTTTATCAGTCTGAAAACAAGGAGTGCAACCTCAATCACACCAAAGTAGAGTGTGCAGTAGGATACCCTTTCTTGGGAAGCAATGCAGAGGTTTGATTTACGTTTAACATTTAAAAGTTGCTGTAGGTAGGATTTAAGAGCTATAAATTTAGTGTAGTTTCTTAGAAATAACATTGGCATCCGTCAGTTATCAGTGAGTCAAATGCTCTGTGAAAATATCTGCTCTGGTTGATAGCCCCTGCCCTCGATTTAGATTTTTGATGCTGCCTGAGAGAATTCTGACCAATCAGGGCCTCCCTTCCCTGATTGGTCCTGCGAATCTACCTTGCCTGTCAATGACATGAATGTGCGCACACCGCAACAGGTTTGTAAATGGTGCTTCGCAATGGCAGACCAACGGGTCCCAGAGGGAGGGAGTAGAGGAGGAGAGGGTGGGTTTTTGGGTTGTTGATTTTTAAAATTGTACTCTGTTTCGTTCTTATTTGGCTAGCTCTCGCTACATCTCTTAAATTCTACCTACAGCAGCTTTAACCGCTACAATATTTTATCTATATTTCAATTACTCCAGTTAACTGTCATCTGTGGGTGTGCATGTCACAGGATAAATTCAGTCTAAAATTTGAGGTGAACCCAGAGCACATCATGGAGATCATTCAGATCAATGTAAATGTTACGAGGTGAGTCAACACGCTGTTTGATATGGTCTGTATTTTCTCACTGAAAGCCAGAAATGTTCTAGTCATGTTCTAGTCATATTATATAACTGCTATGTGTACATTACATTTATGTTTTTCTTTACCACAGCGATAGCGAAGAATTGGATTCTACGTTGGATGACAATGTGGTACTAATATCCATCCCTGTGAAGTACAAGGCAGGAGTTATATTTTCAGTGTGAGTAGGGTTGATGGCCTTCAAACAGTGAACAAACAACTTTGACCATGGCTAAATTATCGATATATATATGTTACATAATGCCAGCAAATGTCTTACTTTTCCTACTTTTGTTGCTCTCCATTTGGTGGGGGACAATATTAGTTTCCTTCCCTAAAATAATGTATATAAAATAGTATAAAATGAAATATAAGCTCTAATATGAACTCTGCATCCTCTAGGAGCCCTAAAGAAAAGCGCCTTGACGTGAAAGAGGGAGAACAGTATCCCAGTGTTTTCAACCACACCAATGTGATTGGAGAGGAGATCACCATCAGCTACATGGTAGTCTGCTGACAAGACACTGTGAAATGTTCCAACTCTTTGCTCAGTGTCACACAAGCTACCTATATTCCGGATAAGGTTCTATTTGGTAATAGTAATTGATGTTCTATTGCAGTGCACCAATGGTGTTCTGTGCACCAGTGGGTTCTTGTAATAACATCAAAATATACAATATAAACAACCATAAACAACATAGAATAAATGTATGCACATTTTATTAAATATAATCACACAAGATTAGAAATAATTACAAAAAAATATTTAAAAAACTGTAATTAAAATGATGATTTGAAAATCTTGAAATAATTTCACATACAACTATCTTGCGACTCTAACACCTTCTCCATTACATATACATGTTTTGTTTCTCTTTACAAGGTGGAGAAAAAGCTGGACCTAACAATTCCTCCTCTGAAACTAAGGGTGACTTATCCTCACCTGTCTCCCATGGAGAACTTCCTCCTGTACTTAACACACGTCACCTCCAGCCCAAACGTATGGATACACATATGCAAAGTCTACAGTCACACACACACAGACACACACACACTTCCACTGATGAAGACCTACTGTTGGCTTACATCAACCCTGGGAACGTTTTAAGCCCCACGTTTTAAGCCCCACTCCGAATGACTCTGTCCTTCCCCTTCTTGCAGGTCACGTGTTACACAAACAATTTGGTCAACCCCAAAAACATCAACCCTGGGAACGTTTTAAGCCCCACTCCGAAGAAGGAAACGCTGAGTGACTTTCTAGTGGTGAGTCGGAGCGTGTCATGCTGACCTACAGTACCAGTGGTACAGATGAGATAATGGTCTTTTACCAAATATTTACTGTATACTGTCCACAGCCCCTACCTTGTCACAACACAAACGCATTAAGAAGGAAATAAATTCCTCAAATTAACTTAACTTAAGACAGCTGTTAAATGAAAAGCATTCTAGGGGACTACCTCACAATGCTGGTTGCGAGAATGCCAAGACTGTGCAAAGGGTGGCAACTTTGAAGAATCTCAAATCTTTTGAGTTCACCATTATTTTATAATGCAGAAAATAAAAAAAAATATAGAAAAAGCATTGAATGAGTAGGTGCGTCCCAACTTTTGGACTGGTACTTTTTGACTTTGTCACCGTGTGTGTGTGTGCGTTTTGTATAGAGCTGTCAGAGGTACACCTGTGCGTCGTTTGAGTGCTCCATCCCAGTGACCAAGTTCAGCCAAGTGAACGTCACCTTTAGAGTGTGGAAACCAACATTCATTAAGGTAGAGAGATAACACGTCAATGCGTATTCTCTCTGTTGTCATTAGCTTGCCCATGCAGTATTGGACTGAGCTACTGTATATTTCATATTTAGCCTTAACTAATATGTTCCTCCACCGTTTTATACATTTTTTAGACATATTAAGACGAGCATTGAGGACTGGGCTGGCTAGCCTATCCTGCCACCCATATACATATATCTATTTGCTAGTCCTTCATAATACGCCCCAGTTCATTTGTTTTTAGTATTTTATTTATTATTTATGACTTTGTCATATAAGACCACAGTGCCATATTTAGTGTATTTGTAAATCTTCTTGGCAGAGAAAAAACATAGAGAAAGGCAATGGATTCAGTCTGCCTGATGGACTGACTGACTGACATTTTGGAAAATGCATTTTGCGTTTTTCACAGGCGGAGTTCTCCAGTTTGTACATGATGGTCAATGGCTCTCTGAAAACCAGTAACACTGACCTGTTTGTGCTGAGCAACACTGACAGCGTCAGAAATGTGAGTTGCAAGGCTTTGGCATTTTATGCAGTGTCTTGATTACGACTAGTTACATTCAATGTGTGTGTGTGTATGTACGCGTGCCAGCGTATTATTAGATGCCTATTTGTGTGTGCTAACCAGGTGAGGATCGAGGTGTCAAAAGAGTCCCTGGGGGGGATTCCTATATGGATTATTATTATCAGCATACTGATAGGACTGCTCATTCTTGCACTGGTCATCTTTGTTCTTTGGAAGGTAAGAAAACCTGAGTTGTGAGCCTTCTGTGCACTAATGTTGCAAGCTATAAAGAAGTTATTTTAATAGCCTAAAGCCTAAAAAATATACATTTAAAATGCATGCACATTTTATTAAAGATAATAAGACTACAGTAAGTTAAATTTTTTAAAATAATGTTTCTCTTTTTTGAACATTTTCATCTGTTGACCCTCTACTGCTAAGAGATTTTCCTAGGTTGTCAGGAATGACGAAGCAAAACAGAATATCAAATAAACCGTGACTCATGTCTGTAATAAAACAGTAGCACAAGAGTAGCCTATCTCTTACAGTACTGTACGTGGTCAAGTAACTGAGTTTCTTGCCCTTTCCAGATGGGCTTCTTCAAAAGAAAATCCATGGAGGAGAGAAAAGAGGACATGATGGACTGAGCTGCATGTGTTGTAAACCAGCACTAAGTATCTCTGTGGCAGACTGCTTCTAAAGCTACACAGACAGGCCGGCTGAGACTGTTGGATGGGCTGAGGAAGAAAAAAAGAAGCCAGCTTTATGACCCAGCAATAGATGCACAACCATTCATTTGTTTATTTCTTATGCCAGTCTGGGTCAAATAATATTTACCTATTAATTCTAGCCTTGAGTTCTAAATGGTTAGGGGCTACCATATTTGGCACCCCTCATATTTAGCGAACCCAAGCAACTGAGAGGTATTTTACATAAGGGCCTTAATAAATCTAGGCTACCAGAAAATAAAATTGTTGGTTCTGTCATTGAAGACAATGAAATCGAGGTCTGTACAGTCATGTTCAGCAACACAACTTAGTCAGTTGTAGGTTATTGCAGATTAAAACTCTTAAATGTCTTTCAAAGACTGCTGAAGCATTATTTGGCCTTTTTCAGTAAATTGTGTCAGAAAGTTTAATGTAATGTAAAGAGTTAATCTCTGCATTGTTATACATGTCTACATATTCAGAATTGTCTTCAAATTGACATTCCACAATTTAGCAAAATATTTCATTCCTGTAGGCCTAGAAAATCTTCAAAAATAATATTTGTTCTAAAATAGAAGTGGTTTCCCTCTCTCTTCTTCACAGAAGATAATTTATGTTCAGTTGTAGTTCAGGATTAAGTTAGAGTTAGCAATAGGCCTACTAAGTTAGCATCAAGCACATTAGGCCTGCGCTGCATGTATCAGGCATGTTGGGAAATAGCTCAACATGTAACTTTTCAAACTTGCTTCATAAAATGGATTATGAAAGTGAATTTGCAGATTTACTGAATGAATACTGGATTATTGTATCCAGTAAGATCACTTTGTAAAAGACCCCTATTTGAAATTGGTCAGGTCAGGTTGGAGAGAAGAAATCTGTCACTGTAGCAGTAGCCATGCCACACCAAACGCTTACCAATGTCGCAACATCTGCTGGAAAAATAGCACGTAGCTGTTTTGCAAAAGTTTTACAAAAGCTTTACAAATCTACCACATTGTACAGCAACATAAAGGAAGGTAAAAGGTACTCAGGTTTTTACAGTGTCATCCAAAGTCCCCAAAGCCATGCACCTCGCATACTTTTTCTATTGTCACATCAACAGTGTCCATAGGCCAATATGCCTCTGCAACATGTGTGAATTATATGTGTGCTTGAACATTTTGTCTAATACTGTAAGATATAATTCTGTTTTGAATGACGAGTTAGGTTTTATTATTTTTTTAATGAAGCACTGTACAGTACATTTTAGGTTTTAAATGTTTTTGTTTTTGTGTTGGTACCTACCGGCAATATTAGACACATTCCATATGCTCTCATCTAATGTTGATTTACAATAACGATAACAAGCTTTATTTGGCTATACAAAGGTGCAGTATAGGCTACAGTACACGTATGTTATATTAGTACCATTATATGAATTGGTCATCTAAAACAAAATAATATCAGCTATAGAGCTATAGATCTGTAATAATTATAACTTTAATCCCTGAGGTATACAAACAGCCAATAGACTGCACCTTTAAAATGTATATCTTTGAGTGTACTGTAAATGAAGGTAAATGCTTAAAATGTAAATCTTAAAAAATGTACATACTATTTGCATTACATTTTATAATTTAAGACAAAACTAGCTTGAACATGTGATCCACAGCCATTTTTAATCAGTGGAGAGAACATGATTTTGCTCAGGTGTCATGAATGATGAAATAGTTACAATAACATAAACAAGATCAATATGCTTATACAATTGTTCAAGAGATGCAAATATGTAAATATTGTTATTGTATTATGATAAAAATTTGTGTAGTAGGGATTATGTAGGCCTACTTAAAATTAAATGTAAGTTTGGGGCTTCATATCCACTATTTTCATGTTAGCTTTATTAGTTGAAGTTAAAGAATTTGATTGAGTCTGATGTAAGACTGAGAAAATAAATATTTGTGCATTTTGAAGAATTTGAAGCATTAGAATTAAAAGCACACTTCTCAACTGTGTTATAGGCCCTAGAATCCCTAAATTCCTCTCACGCTCATTGTTTATGTTTTGAAACACAAACTGCACTCAAATGTGCATGTGGCTGTAGGAGGAGAGGTAGAGAAGATGCGGGCCTATGAGCTCTGTAGGTGGAGCAGAGAGGAATATAAAATAGTCGGCACTCAGGGGCGGGAGGGGCAGGAGCTCTCTAAGTTTCAAACAAAAACAATATTTTTGTAAAACCGGTTACAACACCGACCACAAGGGTAAGGCGTGTATCTTTAAAGACATGATTTTTTTATCACTAAGACAACCAAAAAATAGTTCCATTCACCAGCAGTTTTACCCTGTAGTATGTGAGATCACTAGTAAAATATTTTAGTTTTTATATATTTCAGTTTATTTTCCCAACACAGCTTTATAGTACACATACCTCAAAAATTATATTTTTTATGGGGAAACATTTTTCTCGACTTTCTTATCCATCCTTTTCAAAAGACAACTGAAATGGGGAGAAAGAGAGGCTTGAAAATAAGGCCTCTTTTCAGTACTTCAATTAATTCTAAGAGCATCAGTTTTCACTCCACTATTAAAACTAAGCACATGTATTGAAATGTATGTATAGAAGCTGTAACCGTTTATTTTTTTAAGGATTTCTGGTTACATTTGTGTAAGATGTGCCAGGGTAAAGTCACAAGTCTCTCTTTGTTGCCATTTATTCATGTTTTGTTAATCTATTCTTCAAAAAAAAGAGGAAAACGTCAGGAAAAAATTAGGCACAAAGTGAGAGTTGTTTAATTCAGACCAATCCTCTACACTGCTGTGATGTCTTCATTGTAATGCACTGGTTTGTCTAACTGTATGCTTCCTTTTCAGCACAAAATAAATTGAATCTAATGTAGAGTAAAAATAAAGACATTTTATAAAGATGTATTTGCTCCCAAATTACCTTTTTAAGCATGGGACTACATATTTTTCAATTAGAATGGCTTTACTGGCATACAAGTTGAACAGTCACAATTTTGCCAAAGCTGTTCACCAAATATATATACTCATAGCCAGGCCGCCCCCTGGTGTTTATATGCAGCATTTAAGAGACAGACTGGGAGGGGAAGCACAAACACAGCAGACAAACTGTAAGCTAGGGATCCATCTTTGCCAGGAAAGAGGCAAGGGAGCCCGCCATTCAGTTGTATCTCTCAATAACTGCCTATTTCCCCGTTATCCATACTGGGGAGCCCGAGGAGGGGGGCTGTACCGTTATCTGTAGGATGTCCCGACATGAGGGTGAGTGAAAAATGCAGTTGTGCATAGCGTCTTGCTAGCTACCTAGTTAGCTTTGCTAGCTAACAGCATACTCAAGCCAGGGTGTTGCAATGTGTTTTAAATGGGCTCTCTGTGGCGGCCACTGTGAATTTTCATCTTCTCTTCAGACTGTTAATCTCACCTAACCCTAACCCTATTATTCAGTTAGTTAGTACAGTGTTCCTGTGTATTAAAGAAAAATGAAAAATCTTGAACTTCGGCTAATTTGCAAGCTATCCAAGCTTAGCATTTAGCACGAGACAACATGAGTGCTAATACCTTTTTTAGTTACCTTGCTATAGCTAACATTAGCAGGTTAGCTCATGTTCAGTAACGTCAGGAGTCGTTGCACGTCGTCCCATAACTTCGGTGCTCCTGCACTAATGAGCTTTATATCGTGACAGGCGTGAATATATCGTTTTGTAACGCACGCTGGACCATGGGTGCTAGTAGTTGTGTGCATTACTGTTTCAAAATTAATGTTGTCAGTGAATGCACTGTCATCAAGACACAGTCCGAGGCCTTAGCCAGTCCCCAAATACTCGCCTGGCGAATTAAAGTACTAGTGTCGCGTTATTCTTGTAACCCAGCAGATGGTGGTCTTTCGGGGCCGTTTAACTTGGTCAACTGTCATAACCATATAGTGTAATCGCTAGCCGACCTGGTTTTTATCCTATGAGGTCAGGAGTTGCTATGGGGTTTCTTTTATGCAAACATTAGTATGACAGGCCTAAAACCGGTCAGTAGGAAATACTGTACCTGAATACACTGGGGAAATTTGTTTGGGCAAATTAAACTGGTTCATACCTCGTTTGTACATTCTGTTCCAAGTCGTAGTGTATGACACTGTTTAAGACTCTCAAAAGACATTGATTTTATTATTTGTTTTTAAATATAATTTTTTTCATGTCATTAGTCTGCCTCAATGTTAGTTACTGTATTATTAGTACAGCAAACACGTTTGAAGCTGACTGCCAGTAGTTGCTTGCACAATTTTTAAATTTGTAGAATGTATGCATCACTGTCAGCAGCATTGCCCTCAGTATGATTGAGAAAATGAAAGTGTTTAATTGCAGCAGTTACCAGTAGTCTTGTTCATATATTCAGTATCATCTTTGATCAAATTTAACAGGGATGCCAATGATTTCTTCTTTCTTGTGATGTCATGTTACTTCTATTCTAAGTTCATTTTCATTTCTTTCTACTCGTTTTGTTTGCATGATGGCTTTGATTTGAAAGCCACATCGCTTCATCTTTCCGTTCTTTAGTCAGTTTGTCACCTGGAAAGGGGAGGTGACGACGTGGTATCATAATGACACCTGTGAAAGAAATGATCCTGTACACTGTGTTTGCAGCCAAAAATACAGTAGACCCAGACAGAATTGCAGGTCCATGCTATGTGATATGATGCTTGGGCCAGAAGAGACACAAGGCCATTCATTAAATGCCAGGCTTCTTTGGCTCTCTACGTTAGATTTAGATTTTTTTTTTTTTGTCTGGTGTTTCTTTATTTTATTTTTTTGGGCTGACCTCATTCTCTAGTGCGTAGATAACAAACAAAAGCAGCAGTGACTTTTGAATAAGTAAAAGGTGGGAGCAATAAGCAAGGTTGTAGTACATTGTGACATTTATTGGATTGCCAGAATTTCCCACTGCGGACATTATTGGGGAAGGTACCGATACAACATACATGTGAGTCCAACTGTTTCCTCGGTCACTTTAAAGCCAGGAGTAGACGCAAGGGAAGAACATGGCCAAAGGTGAACCCTAAACGGCAGTATACTCTTTGACTGGTATGCTAGTTGGGTAGTCTGAACACAAGTGACCAAGGAGTGAAACTGGAGATGACGAGAGCAACAACCAAATGTCTATGGTTAAAGGGGTTTGCTGCCATCCTATTGTCATAATCCCCCCCTCCCCAAACTACCCTCTTAATACCTTTACTGATAGTAGCTTTGGACAAATACATGTAGCTGCAATTTAAGAAATTAAAACAGGCCTTAAAGGGAATGTACATAATTGTTTCCAATAATGCAGAGCAGACGGACGTCTGACAGGCTGGTGCCGGTTTGGGTGTTTCTTCTCTCAAGAAAGTTGCACAAACTAGGCAAAATGTTGCTTCCACAGCCAATTTATATTGTGTGTGCCTGCAGTGATAACTATACTTGACATTGCAATCTCATTTTGGCAGGTGTGAGCTGTGACGCGTGTTTAAAAGGGAACTTCAGAGGGAGACGGTTCAAGTGTTTAATTTGTTACGACTACGACCTGTGTGCATCGTGCTACGAGAGTGGAGCCACGACAACCAGACACACAACAGAGCACCCCATGCAGTGTATATTAACCAGGGTAGACTATGGTAAGAAGCCTAGACACTCTTTGACCACCTAGACCATGACACCTTCCCCAAAAAGATGTTCATTGCTTGCAATCCCAGAGCAGTTTAATAGCACCGCATAACAGAATAAAACTGTATATTTTTGCCCACAAACAGTGCTGGAAAATATGTGCTTTTTGTTAAAGATAATGAAACTAAATTATAAGTTGTAATTATTTTTATTTTTTAAATGTAGAAAAGACTATTTTATTTCCTGCACCACTGTTTCAGAAGCCCTAGTCTTGACACATCCCTGGCTATCTTATGGGGCACAGACAGATACAGCCTGCCTGTGTAATATAACATTTGAACAGAATGTCATTTGAACCGTGTGCTGTCACTCCACTCTCAGACTTGTATTATGGGGGAGACACGTTCACAGTAGAGCAACCCCAGTCGTTCACCTGTCCCTACTGTGGCAAGATGGGCTACACGGAGACCTCTTTACAGGAGCACGTCACCTCAGAGCATGCAGAGACGGCTACAGAAGTGGTGAGTAGATGGTGGACATTCCTAGATAGACCACTGGCCTCAAACAAACAAAAACAGCTGCAGGTGTGGTCTCACAGTAAATTGGCTTGGACTGGACTGGTCTGGTTGACCTGTGTGTTTTCATAGACAAGCCTGTGATTTACAGAAACTCGGAGGACCTCTAGCTCTGAAGGGATTAGGACTCACTTTTATGCTGGCTCAGTGTGTCACAGTGTAGCCCCCCCTCCTCCCGTCTGCTGTCGCCAGTGACTCATGGAATCGCTGCGTCGTGCGGCCCAGAGGTTCTCACTGCTTCTCATTTCAGATCTGTCCCATATGTGCTGCCTTGCCAGGAGGGGACCCCAACCACGTGACCGACGACTTCACAGCTCACCTCACACTCGAACACAGAGCACCCAGAGATTTAATATCCTTCTTGGCGTGTGTGTGTGTGTGTGTGTGTGCCCAATTGACTTAAGAGTGTTCATATGTGGCGTACGAGTGTTAAGAAACAGGCCAGTGTTAGCTATCTTGCTCAAGGGTACTGTCAGCTATGCCCACACAGAGCTAGACTCCAGCACACTCAGGGCAGCAGGTTACTCAGGTTGACGCATTGACCTTAACCGTTTCGTCCCACGACGAGTCCAGCAGTGTCCGGCATGTGCGCCGGATGTTCCACCCCGGCCGAGGGCTGGGCGGCCCCAGAGCACGCAGGACCAATATGCACTTTAGTAGCGGCTCCACGGGGGGGCTGTCGTCCTCCTCACAGAGCTCCACGTACACCCCGAGTAACCGGGAAGCTATGGACCCAATTGCAGGTGAGGGTCAGGGCTACACAATGTCTTCCCCTTATCACCTACTCCTAATCTGTGTCAGCATTGGCGCTACGGATAGTCCGTACCCACCACTAATAGCCCCTTGTTCTTTGACGTCAGCATGCCCAAATATGGAATTCCGGATTAAATGCGATTTTTCCCAACGGGGAATCTGGGGATATCATCAAAGCTTCCTTCAGCATAGGCTTTTCAAACTAGGAAGGTGTTTTTATTTCTTTTTTTAAATCTATGTATATTGGTCTTTCTAACGGCACTGGTAGTTTATTTCTGTAACCGTTTTCATGTTTAAAAAAAACAAAACAACAAAAACATCCTGGAGTCCATATATGGTAACAGTGACTCAACTCAACTTACGATGTTGAGTATGGAGGTAACAGAATATGGAAACATCAAGGCTAAATCTCTCCCCTTCCTTCAAGTTGTCTCTAAAAGTGCCTAGAATCCTCCAGTACTAAACGTGGGCCTCCCCTGTTACTGCAGAGCTGCTGTCTCAGCTGTCTGGGGTGCGGCGCGCGGCGGGCGGCCAGATAAACTCGTCAGGGCCGTCGGCATCTCAGCTGCAGCAGCTCCAGATGCAGCTGCAGCTGGAGCGGCAGCAGGCGCAGGCGGCGCGGCAGCAGCTGGAGACGGGCCGCCACGCCGCGCGCCGCGGCAACAACAACAACAACAACCCCGGGCACATAGGCTCGGCCGCCATAGCGCCCCCCAGCGCCGCCGCCGGCAGCGCGGCCACTGTCGCCGACACCAATCACGCTGCCTCCTCCTCCTCGTCCCACGGCTCCCAGTTCCTACTCGCACGGTGAGCACAGCCGCTTGACGTTTACGCTTAATAACTCCTGTTTTACAGCTGCCTTACTTCAGAAATGCACACGAATTTTATATTTTACAATTACTCTCCATCAGTTTAGTGTTTTCGTTCATTGTCATAGATGTTCGATGCTCCCGCAATGTGTATGTCCACTCCCGCCTGCTCCCGCAAACATTCTCACCATTCACGCCCTCACGCACAATAGAGTTCCATTGATTTTGTGTCTTCTCCCATCCCGCAAGGAAAACCCGTTATTTTACTGTGTAGTAGCGATGTAACGATATGCAAATCTCACGGTACGATAAATCTCGGTATAAAGTCTACGGTACGATATTTATTGCAAATATTAAAAAACAAAAACAAATGAAGACTTGGTGGGGGGGAGTGCCATAAATGTTTATTAAACAATGATTGAACATTACAATGATGTACAAATTAACCATCTCATATCCTGTCCTCTGTTCTTTATCCTCTAATCATAACTGTTGCTTAGAGGTATGAGATGGGTCAAATGACCAAAAATTCCTTTTATATAAAAAATATAATTCCACCAGCTGGACCTTGACAAAAGTAACGTCTATTATTTTTCTAACATTCACTATGCTACTACCTACCTACCACATATATTGGGTATTAATTCTACCCCGACGTGTATTTCACCGCAGTCTTGACAGCGCCTGCATATCGTTTTGTCTGTCCGTCACGGGAATGGGATTTAAAATTCGCTTTAGCTTCGCCGCTGGCAACATCCACTATTTTCGCTCTACTGATCTGTAGCGGTAGCAGAGCGCAAAAGATGATGGATCGATGAGAATTGTAGTTCCCATTTCCCTCTGTTTTGCTCTGCAGCTGAAAAAAAGACTTTTTTTTGGACCTGAAGACCTATCATTTCATACCGTCATGTGACTACGATGATATTGAGACAATTTTGCTAGCGCGATACCACAAAATTGACAATACAGACATCCCTACTGTGTAGTAGTAATAAAGAGTAATAACATAGAGAAATTACTTTTTAGGGCATAATTACATTCATATTTAGTGCTGGTTAGAGCCCTGTCCACAGTAGCACGGTTTCATTTGAAAATGCATCTTTATCTCGTCAGCGTTTTCCAGCACTGAAACCGGAGCTTTTCAAAACCCCTCTCCCAAGTGGATAAATCTAAAATCACCAGGTTATTATAGATGGGTATGCATCTCTTTATTAATACTACACAGTAAAATAGCATGTTTTCCTTGCGGGACAGGAGAAGACGCACAGACACTGCGGGAGCAGGCGGTAATGGTCAGAAATTCAGCGGGAGCGGGATTAAAATAAACACGCAGGGCTCTAGATCGATCCATCAATTGTACAGATCAATATCGAATTGGATGAATTTTTTAAAAGCGTTTTTTTAAAGGATATTTTTGCACACCCCTAGTGTATTACCCCCCCAGGTTAACATGTATTACATCACAGGTTAAACGAACCCAAGATGTCTGAGGCGGAGCGACAGCTGCTGGAAGGGGAGCGCGCCGACCGCAGCCTATTCGTCCAGGAGCTCCTGCTGTCCACGCTGATGCGCGAGGAGAGCTCCTCCTCGGACGAGGACGAGCGGCGGGACTTTGGCGACTTCGGCGCCATGGGCTGCGTGGATATCATGCCTTTAGACGTGGCGCTGGAGCACCTCCAGCTCCGCGAGAGCTGCTCCGCGGGCAAAGAGCCTCCCCCTCCTCCTCTTTGATGACGCACGACGGGCGTTACGCAGACTGTGTCCTCCCTGCTGCAACTGCCAGTGATGGGCAGCAAAAAGGCAGTTCGTTTTTTTTTTGTTTTTGTTTTCTTTTTGAGAAGGGGTGGGTGTGGGGGTTACATTTCCAGTTTGTCACCTTTTTGTTACATTGTGAACAAAATCTAAGAGCAACTGGGGTTAAAGTGTAAGTGAGTGAGCAATAGCAACTGAGTGAGAAAGTGAGAAGAGAAATATATAAATATATATGAAGTTGATAATCAATTCCACCTTTTTTTTCCCCCCCCCACATTATCTGGTCAACAGTACAGGTAGCTGTGTCAGACCTTTGCTTCCTGTGACATGCAAAAGTCTCCTTATAAATACTCCACATTCAAAACTGAAGAGGGTAACGTCTCCTCTTATGAAGCTGCTGTGTGTATTTATGACTATTAATAAATAAAAAAGTGCTTGGATGGGTACCATAACTACCGCATGCAGTTATTTGCAGCGTGCATGACTTTAATGACCTTGTCATTAAAATAGACAAAATAAACAACTCCCAAAGCTTATAACAGTTCAAAGGACAATTAAGTGTGGAAAGGTAGTTTAGTTAACTGACATGCTAAACTAAAACATTTTGTGAGGGGAGTTAATTGTTTAAATAAAAAAAACATTGGCTGACTGCAGTCTCTCCTGAAGAAATGGCTGCCATGTTCCTCCTTAAAGCCGTTGCTCTGTGACATTACTAAAGAAGATTTATAACCGCTCTGTTTTCACATGACAGTTGAAGTAGAAGCAGAGGAAATAGCTTTCCTCTGCTTTTCTCCCATATATTGATGATTTAGTGTTAGGCAGTGCAAACACCTATATAGCTTTATAATTTACATTCATCTCTGTCACTGCTCCATAGCACTCCTATCACCCATGCAGTGTTTATGTAAAAGGCCCAAACCCGGACCACCAGTTTGACAAATTGCATTACTTCATCTTTTGGAATGAGGAGCTATAGACTTTCACGTTGCAGAATTTTCTTTCTGTTAAACGAGATGGCATTCTCTTCATCTGCTAATGATGGCACTTTCTATTTATTAATTTTTTTTCCCCTTTATTTCTTTTAAGCCTGTATTTCTCATGCCACCTCCATGCCTATACTGTTGCCCTCTATGTGAGCTATGTACATTGAACTTGTGCATTAACTTTCATAATGGTTCTAAGATATGGGCAGACTTTTTTTATATGTCAATTTAGAGTACTACAATAAATCTTGCACAACTTTTGATGATCGAGAGCTCGCCACATATCACTTTTTGTGTTTGCTTGATTCCATTAATGTTTTGGGTTAGCATGCTATTAGGTCTACCTTGTTTTAAGCCCTATTAGCTTCAAAATACTTCAAAGCTACTGACATAAAAGTGCATACAAAATTATAAAAATATTGCTTTCGCAATGATCAATATTATTAAGCAACAAAACCCACCGAACCAGGATTGTGAATTCTCCTGGTAAAGTGCTCTTTGGGTGCAAGATTTTGTAAGCAAATATACAGTAAGTATATCGATAGATAGATAGGCTAATGGCCCCTTGTGTTTATTTTTCAAAGACACTTTAAGCTTCAGACTTAAGGGTTATGTGGCCTTGTGTCATAAAGGAAGCCTCTCCCTAACTACGGAGAGAATTTATGGAGATGCATACTGCTAATACCGCAGTTCACCAAGGTAGGTTACATACCACAGTACACCTGCCGACAAAGTCACAGTCTGGGGAGCTCATGGATTTTTGTAGGTGTGGGAACGAAATGTGTTCTAATCAAACTACTGCTATAATTATAATAATCGAGCAATGGTAAAATGTATCAGCCTCACATATTATCTAATATGCAGAGTTCATAATGCCTGAATGACTATAGTACACATGGGTCAAAGGCAAAGGACAATAATGACTACAGGTATTTGATGGCCTAGTTAATAGTGTAACAGAATATGAGCATATATGTATGTATGTATATGGAGGCTTAAAGGTGGGGTGCACAGAATATTGTAAGACATACCACCTTTATTAAATGCACAGTATTACAAGGAACATTTCCATTAATTGCAGATAAGCTACTCACATAATGCACAAAGCATAGAATCGATTGATAGAACTGACTGATATTAAAGCAGAATACTTAAATCTGCCAGCAGCGCGCGCACACACATTCTTGTATAATGTGTGCACAAATACACACATACCTCCTCAGGGGCATTGCTCACACACATAAACACACATACTCTCTTTGTTTTTACACAGTAAGTAAAACTCTTTTCCATATATTTACAAAAGAATAACCCACCCCCACCCAAAGATAGATTACATTCGAAAAAGGTCCCAAACCTTCTAGATTACATTCAAAATAATATACTATTCATGATGCAAAGTCACAGTTATTCATCTTGAAAGAGGATCGAATAGGCTACAGTCAGAGGTGGGCCGGTAATGTTGGCCAGAAGGTGACCTCTGACCCCCTTGTCGTCGTGCACGTCTGCTGGGACACCTATGGGCTATAGGAGGGGTCCTGGTGTCAGATGCAGTCTATGGGCCTTCCCACACAGACAGACAGACAGCATCTCAAACAAGCCTTCCCAGCCTCCCCATCACAGTGGAGAGAATAGAGCAAATGAGATAATTTCCATAGAGAACACATTGATTAACAAAGTCCTCTGCAGATCAAAAATTGGCAAAAAGGATTGTATTCTCACCGTTTTTATGAACAAGCACAGAGAAATTGTACAATTTCAATTGAACACATAAAATTGTATTTACATATAGCGTGTATTGCCAGTGGCCCATATCACATTTTCTTCAGTAGATGTTGCACAGTTTTGACATGATATCTATTTAAACAGAATATACTATTAAACATAGCCTACAATTCATATAGACAGTTATCGTAACTGTACAGAGTGGACAGCCAGTAATATACAGCAGACAAATGTAACTAGTGTAGAGAGCTGACAAATAAGGCAATAACAGCACAAGAGAGCGGGGATATTGTACGAAGCACGTTATCTCTTTCCTAAGGTCAAACTAAGGTCAAATTCCTTGAGTTGAGTCAGCCTAAAAGTACCTAACATAAGCAATGACCTTGACTTTTGTATTATATAATATAATATTGTATAGTATAATATATAATATAATATTGTATTAAATCCTTAGTTTAAGTGGGCCTGGTATCCAGGCCTACTAAAAGTTACAATTACAATCAAGGGAAGTTACAATTACAATCAAACATGTTTTAGGTATAAGAGTCTACAGCTTCGACTAATACTCCTTAAGCTCAGCGATAGCATCAGTCATCACTTGCCTGTTTGGTGTTCAGAGAGATAAAGGTTTCCCTGCAACACCTTGAAGGCAATCAGACTCTAGATGCTATTAGTACTGCAAAACCCACTACGGAATCGAAGATCAATTAGGTCAATAACAAAAGACAGCTTCTTAAAAGTAGAAGTAGGGACTCAAAACAAACCTCGTGTGAATGGCCTCTAAAGGTACACTCCTCGATTGCATTATAGTGGCCTCAGAACACCAAGCTTCAGTCCTGGCTGAATTAACTGTTTTTGTTTGAAGCACTGTCCACAAGGAAGGGTGGCTGGAGAGGGGAGGGGTGTGGAACAGTGCGAGCCTATGTGCTGATGTGCTAATGCTGATTTTACCACAAGGGTAATTCCAGACACAAATCGAGGAGTGTCCCTTTAAGTCCTTACATATGTATATATACACTATATACCATGTCAATTCCCCTTCCTTGGAGACTAGATGGAGCCACAGATTTTAAACATAAAACCACAGTTCATAGATAATGGCTGCCTGTCTAAAAAGGAAGATTGCTGGTGAATGGTGAATGCACAAAATAAACAACATCACATCTTAATATAGTCTTCTCTTTCGGTGTGCTTCTTTACATTAAACAAACATTACCATTTCCTAAATGGAGATTAACTTACTTAACGTACGTATAACATAACCATAGCAAGATATTAAAAAAGAAAACACTAATAATGACATCATTAAAAAAGAGAGAAAACTTTGTCAAAGACAGTATATAACATACAAAGACTTCCATCTCGAAAAAGGTTGAACATGGTTAACAATACACCAGCTAGGTCACATTGGCGATTCCTTCACTACGATGTGGGCATCAATATGGAATATACTGTGCTTGAGGTTTTCTCTATTCTGTTATACTGCGTGTGTGTAATAAGCACACATCTACTTGAACGCACACGGTCGTGAAAGCTGTGATAGAAAGCGGCCGATAATGTTACGGGAATTACAGGAAATCCTTGGAGACCATCCAAAATCTATATTATGACCCATAGATGTAAATCACAAATTCAAGAGCCCCTGTCAACAATATAAAATAGACACAAAGAGCAATGACCTCTGCCTGTACTAAGTACATTTTTACCCACGTCTCAACTGACTATGTTGCTCCACAGGC
The DNA here is from genome assembly GCA_025447815.1 of Percopsis transmontana. Classification (NCBI taxonomy): domain Eukaryota; kingdom Metazoa; phylum Chordata; class Actinopteri; order Percopsiformes; family Percopsidae; genus Percopsis; species Percopsis transmontana. The sequence continues at coordinate 523 of JAOEHI010008239.1, read as the reverse complement.
AAGTATACTCCTCTTAAAAGAGAAGATAAAATCATATCTACACAGCGTGTGTACATTATTGTCCAATAGAGAGACACACATTTTTCCCTTTGTTGATCCCAGCAAATACGCTATACAAGAGTATGGTCATTTATGTTCAACAAATGTACATAGTAAACCTTTCACAGAGCTAGACCATTGACGATAACTAACATCACTTATGACTTATTGGGTTCTCAACATCACTTTTAAGAGTTTACCCGTGGGGATTCGGGAAGATGTTTCATAATCCTGCGCCAATTTGATTTTGGTTTGTTAAACACGCCTCAGTAAAATCTTTAAAAAAGGAGGAGATGGAAAGAAAGAAATCAATCAAAATTTAAGGCTTTTGTCAATGTGATGCGGAGAGACAGACCGTAACATTTACATTAACATTTACAGCCAGACACTGTACATATACAATGACACGCCTCCCGGGGGGGGGGGGGGGGGGGGGGGGGGGGGGGGGGGGGGGGGGGGGGGGGGGGGGGGGGGGGGGGGGGGG